>JAQGAS010000997.1:0-28204 GCA_034686365.1 Pachymerium ferrugineum | reverse complement strand
TGGTCGTGTAAATTTTGAATATGAGGAAGTTCTTTAGACTTGTACCGTTCTTCCTCCGAATGTTTCACCATATGCTGAGTTAGACTTCCCATTCCAGCATAAGGTTTTAAACAAACGTTACATTTGTACCGTTTCCTTCTAGTATGTATCTTCATATGCGTGGAAAGATTAATTTTTTGAGTACTCGAGTAATTACAAAGAGAACACTTGAAAGGCCTTTCTTTTGTGTGAGTCCTCATGTGGTGTTTTAAGTTGCCACTTTGAGTAGCCGAATAATTACAAAGAGAACACTTGAAGGGTCTTTCTTTCGTGTGGGTTCTCATATGGGCATCCAGTCCACTTCTTTGAGTGCACGAGTAATTACAAAAAGAACAGTTGAAAGGCTTTTTCTTTTCTTTTGTGTGAGTCGTCATGTGGAGTTTTAAGTTACCACCTTGAGCAGCCGAATAATTACAAAGAGAACACTTGAAGGGTCTTTCTTTAGTGTGGGTTCTCATATGGGCATCCAGTCCACTTCTTTGAGTGCACGAGTAATTACAAAAAGAACACTTGAAAGGCTTTTTCTTTTCTTTTGTGTGAGTCGTCATGTGGAGTTTCAAGTTACCACCTTGAGCAGCTGAATAATTACAATGTGAACACTTGAAGGGTCTTTCTTTAGTGTGGGTTCTCATATGGACATTCAGAGCACCACTTTGAGCAGCTGAATAATTACAATGTGAACACTTGAAAGGCTTTTCTTTTGTGTGAGTCCTCATGTGGAGTTTCAGTGCATCGCTTTTAGCAGCTGAATAATTACAATGTGAACACTTGAAGGGTCTTTCTTTAGTGTGGGTTCTCATATGGACATTCAGAGCACCACTTTGAGCAGCTGAATAATTACAATGTGAACACTTGAAAGGTCTTTCTTTTGTGTGAGTTCTCCTGTGGTTATTCAGAGCACCTTTTTGAGCACTCGAGTAATTACAAAGAGAACACTTGAAAGGTCTTTCTTTTGTGTGTGTTCTCCTGTGGTTATTCAGAGCACCTTTTCGAGCACTCGAGTAATTACAAATAGAACACTTGAAAGGCCTTTCTTTTGTGTGAATCCTCATGTGGAGTTTTAAGTTACCACTTTGAGCAGCTGAATAATTACAATGTGAACACTTGAAACGTCTTTCTTTGGCATGGGTTCTCATGTGGACAAGCAGCGAACCTATTTGGGCGGATGAATAATTACAATACAAACAGTTAAAACGTTTTCCTTTAGTGTGTTTTGTCATATGAGTCTTCAGATTTCCTACATAAAGTGTCATGAAATTGCAGACTTTACATTTCAAGGTATTTCTAGCGGTTTGTTTTATTCCACCGCTTGGCTGAACTACATCTCCAGTTCCTTCTACTTCTTTTAGCGTATCAGTCATTTTTACACCTAAAAATAAATTTATAACTGAGTAAAGTGTAATATAAATAAATCGTCACTTTAAAGAATAATGATAAAAAAACTAACCAAAGGAGGATATGGTCAGTCACGATTAAAATTATATTGCACACCCAAACGCAATGCATTTCCCCTTTTTTCTAAAAAGTTATTTGGATAAAACTATGTAGTGCCACTTAATAAGAAATCGATCAATTTATGTTCTGTAATAACATCAAAATGGCCTAATTGTACATATACTGCAAACTGAATTGCCACTGAAGACGACACTTGGGAATAAATTCAGTTTCGTCATTCGATAAGTATAATCTCTTAAAATTTGTGCTTATTCAGGAAAGATTATTATTAGTTTATTCGAAGCTTTTATTTCAAATAAAGCATATTATCGCAAAAAATGTCAGGACAACAGCAAAAAACGTTTTCTTATAAAATGAAAAATTTACACTGAATAATAACTACAACCAAAAAAAGTGTTACAGAAATTCTTAAGAGTAATTTCTTTTCCGCAACGATTGTATCATTAAACTTACTGCTTCCCCACATTGCATCTTGGTTGATAATGAATATTCATATGAGTCTTTAAATTGTAATATCCCACGCAGGTGTAAGAACAAAAGCAACATTCGTACGGCAGGTCATTGCTCAAATGAATTTCCAACTCTCGCTCGTCGTAGGCCTTGAATCCGCACAAATTACAATTGAAAGATTTTTCCTTCTTAGGACCCAACTCATGTTCTTGTAAACTTTGTTGGTCATTGCAATTAAATTCGCAATGACTTTGTTTGGCAGCGACATCTCCACTACTATCAATTAAACCTTCTTGTAAAGACTGGTCTTCAGAAAATTCACAAGATTCATCATTTACATGCTTCTTCAAATGAACGTCCAACTCTCTGATCTTGCAATTCCAGAAATCACGCTGTAAAGTCTTTTCCTCCTTATGACCCAACTCATGATGCTGTAAACTCTGATGGTCATTGCATTCATATTCGGAACGACTGCATGTATAAGAATTTTCTCTTGAATAATCCATTAAATGTTCTTGTAAACCTGAATCATCAGAGAACTTAGGGGTTTCTTCACTCGAATGTTTCTTCATATGCTTATTTAGACGTTTCTTCGTTGTGAAAGCTTGGAAACAGACGTTACACTTGAATGACTTATCTTTCAGGTGTGTCCTCGTATGAATCGCAAGTTGGATTTTTCGTAAGCAGGAATAGGTGCACATGGGGCATTGGAAGGGTTTTTCGTCCGTGTGAGTTAATAAGTGTCGATTAAATGTCGAGCTATCATTGGTCGAATAAGGACAGTGGGGACATTGGAAACATTTATTTTCTTCAAGCTGGTGCAAATTCTGGTTGGGAGAGAATATAGATTCGCTACTCTTAGAGACCTCTTCATCCGAATGGTTCTCTTCATCATGTTCTTGCAAATTTTGGTTGTCAGAGCTTTTAAATTTGCTACTGTTAGATGATCCTTCCTCCAAGTGTTTCTTCATATGCTTATTTAAACGTTTCTTCGCTGTGAAAGTTTGGGAACATTCGTTACACTTGAATGACTTTTCTTTCAGGTGTGTCCTCGCATGAATCGCAAGTTGGATTTTTTTTAAGCAGGAATAGGTGCACATAAGGCATTTGAAGGGTTTTTCGTCCGTGTGAGTTAATAAGTGTCGATTAAATGTCGAGCTATCATTGGTCGAATAAGGACAGTGGGGACATTGAAAACATTTTTTTTCTTCAAGCTGGTGCAAATTCTGGTTGGGAGAGAATTTAAAATCGCTACTCTTAAAGACCTCTTCATCCGAATGGTTCTCTTCAGCATTATCTCGCAAATTTTGGTAGTCTGAGCTACTTTTAGATGATCCTTCCTCCGAATGTTTCATCATATGTTGTTTTAGATTATCCTTCCCAGCTGCTAAAGGTTTTAAACAAACGTTGCGTTCGTACGGTTTATATCTTGTGTGTGTCATCATGTGAATTTTTACTGAATTGTTTTCGGCAGCTGAATAATTGCAGAGTGAACACTTGAAGGGTCTTGTATGCATTCTTGTGTGTATCGTTATTGCACATTGATAAGTCGTCGAGAAATTACAATAAGTACACTTGAAAAGTTTTTTTTCAGAGTGGGTTTTCATATGAGTCTTTAGGTGTCCTGGATAAAGGCTGGTGTAACTGCAAATGTTACAGTTGAAAGCTTTTTTGGTATTCAGGTTAGTTTCACACTTCGTTGTCATTGTTTTCTAGTTTCTTCTACTGGATGTGTATATACTCGTCGTTTTTCTTCTAGAAATAAATGTATAATTAAGATGAATAAATTATAATTAAATTTTTTTCTAAATAAAAACAATGTCTTACATCCGCAAAGAAGGATGGTAGAGAAATTCTGTCCGTGAACTGAGAAAGGAGGTGGATCAGAGAGCAGTGTTTGTTGATAATTTAAAATTATTATTATATTTTTTGCTTAAGAAATAAATTAACTCGCTTCAATATCGACACACCGCTTGTAGACCATTTAATACTTTTTTCTCAAGAGTATATTTTCTTCCACAAGTTTAAAAGTCAAAACGTAATGACTTATTCTTATTCATTTCAACATTTAGCTACTCTAACTTTGTATCTGGCAATAAATACTACCATTTTCAATTTACAATATTTAGTTAATTCTTGTTTTAAGTCTCAAACGTTTACAAATCTTCACGTCATAAATTCAGAATCCCGTGTTAAAGTGAATAATAAATTGAAAATGGTCAAAATTAACAAATTCAAGTATTGCATACATAATTAAGTGATTGCAATCTTTTATTTAAACCCAACTTGTCTCAGAGGTTGAATGTCCCATTAACACGAACAAGCTTTTAAGTACTCAAAGACCAATCGCTTAATCACAGCTTCTTTTTTATCAAATTCGACTCAGTGGCAAGGACGAAGATGATGATACATCATTTGTCAAATGAAATACCAACTCCTTTTCTCTATCAGTCTTGTTTCTGCATAAACCACAGTATTAAGAGTTTTCTTCATTATCCAACTCATGAAGCTAAAATTCTATTGGTCTCAATAACATATTTATATGTATTTTCTCCAACGCGATTTTTAACTCTTGTTGTAAACTGTAATTTTTTTCTCGAATGATTCTCCATTTGCTTAGTTAGACATTTTTCACCGTAAAGGTTTGTGTACAGATTTCATAATTGCTTCGTCTTTCAGGTGTCCTCGTTTATATCGCGAGATTTATTTTTGGATTGCTGGAATAGTTATAGTCCGAGAATGTCATCATTACATAGTATTACTGGGGAAAATTGAGATACAAGTTTGCACGTTCAAAAGTTGAGAATTCGTAAACCAGATTTTGACATAACCGCAGTGATTCAGTAATTGAGACATCATCCTGCATTAGTTACTTCCTTCCACCAAAATTTAATTGAATATAGACTGCAACTATCTATTCCAGATATATCTTCATGGATGTAATTTTGAAACGGATAAAGCAACTTTCTATTGAACCATAATCAATTTGAAAGCAGTGAAAAAACCTTGCGGAAATCATGAGCTGTAAGCGGAATAGCTGCATGAAACCTGACACCAGAAATTTTGTGCACGGAATTGTATTTTCTTGTGTAGATTAAAAATGGTATTCATAGATTTTCCGTGAGTAGATTTTTTTTAACAACGGACAATGGAGTCAACTTCAGGTTTTCTGGTTGTCTGTAAGCGGAATTAATTCATTCGTTCTATGACACGTCCTGCACGGAATGATTTTCATTTTCCATAAAAGGAAAAATCAAGACCAGGATTTGGTACGGATTTTTTTTTTTTTTTTTTTTGGGATTCAAATCTTGCACGGAAAATTTCTGGAACTTGAATTTCTGGCATGGAATGGCGTTATGAATACTAAATTGTAAGCTAATACCAATTTCCAAATTTTGGGCATTACGGAGTGGCATTCTGAATACTAGGATTACCTTTTAAATAAACAACCACAGACTTATATCTTTAAAAGATAAAGGTCATTTTTATATTGTAGTTATAAAATTTAAATTTACAGAGTAAACTTTTTATAACCTGATACTCTTATAATTTTAACTTGAATTGAATAGTAGCCAATACTAGATATAAATGTAAATTCACTTACAGTGCAATTGTATTTATGGTTCCAGTAACCAATTCTAGTTTGATCCTAGGCTTGACTATCGTCCTTCTGTTCTCCACAGCTTCAATGATTTGGTTTTTTAGGGTTGCTGTTAAGGATCAATAGTAATTTTAATTACCATATTAAATTAGGAGAGGCATCTAAACTAGAAGTATACCTTAATTAGTAAACTAATATGTGAATTTAAAAAAACGTTCGAAATTGCCAGGCTACAATTTTTAAGACTAATATACGGTATTTCGTCAAATGCCAAACAAAACCGTGGTATTATTGCACTTTACAAAAGTTTCAGGTTTACTTAAAAAACCCTATAGAACTTTCTTGCTGTACTGTGTTCAGCTTATAAATCTTAAATATAGTCACTATAATAGTAATACCTCAGGTCGACTGAACACCGACAACCCGCCATTTGCATATGCAGGATGGCATAGCACAAGCTCGTGTTTGACTTGTGAGTATGCTCCAAGTTTGTCCACTTTTTAAACCGCAAGCTTTACCTGCAAAATTTTTTTTCAAAATTCTCAAAAATATGTAAAAGGTCTTAAAAAGCGCGATTATAAATACAAAACGAACTTCCATTTCTGCCACCAGAGTTCGCACTCCTCCATCAGTCAACACTTCAACATATTTTCCCTCCGTTCAGAATAAAAAAATTATACATATACCATTATTTCAGTAGGTGTGTTCCCAAAACTGATGTGTTAAATTCAGAAAACAAATTTGATCCAATAAAAATATATTTTGAATTATAACTAAAATATTTGAATCAAGCCAAGCCAAATACAAATAGTCGTCAAGGTTTTTTAGTGGTTGCGAAATAAAAGAATATTTATTGTTTACGATATATGTATTAACCTATTTCAAGCCAGCCGCCTTCATATTTTTCGAAATAGCTACTTCTTAGTTTCACATAGAAATAAGAAATGTAATTACAAAACGGCTCAACAGTTTCAAGTTTTAATGCCCATTTCAATATTAATTTAATTTTAATAGAGTTTACAATAATTTCTTAAAATTAATCCACTTCGAGATAACAACGTTGCCGTTCAATAAGTTATAAATAATCGAGTTAAAAAATTAAGTATGAAATAAAAGGTCATTTGTTGATTAAATGAGTAATTAAATATACTAAGCTTTATTTGGACTGCATAACAAGTAAAAAATAAAGCAATGTCAAAGTTTCTTAGCACACTATTAAAGTTGTAAGTATTTCGAGTTTGAATCTGTAGATGGCTCTGTGATCGTAGAATGAGTTCCCGCAAACTGTACAGAGAAGAAAATTAGTTAAATGATCCCACTGGGTGATATTACCAATGTTACATTATATGCCATAAAAAATTTTTAGATTTATAAATCTGTGTTTAAACACAAAAGAGTGTCTCATGAACGTAAAAAATGTAAATCTGTAACGTTACGTTGGACACATTAATTTTGTAGCAGGTTAAAATTGTAATATCCGGTAAAAAATTTATATTTTTCTACAGAATTTGGTGTTGAATTTTAGTAATTCGGTGTGTTCCGCATAATATCTTCAACTACAAAACTTTTTTTGGAAATAACTCAGCAAAATATTAATTAATGCTGCACAATTTTTAGACGGTTTCTATTTCTAATCGCCTCAAATTAGAAAAAAAAGTGAATAACTGGCTCTTTATGACACATTATTTTATTTAAATAGCTTTTGACGTCTACAAACTAGTTGTAGAAAAATGTTCGACACAGACTTTTCAGTGGCAAAATAAACTAGCCCAAAAAGTGAAGTAACTACGTGTTTTCTAAAAAGATTGAGTTTTCAACCAGTCTCAAAAAATGAACTGCAGTTATGCATCTGGGGAAAAGTATTTCTTCTGATAATACGAAAAGGATAAAAAAATTACGGAAAAACGTAATTCCTGCTGAATCTTTTAATTTACAAAACTCACTCACTTGTCAGAAGTGGAGTTAATTTTTTTTATGGTTGGCAATTGAAGATATATATAATACTGCTCATCTTCATTTCTTTTAGTCAAACTTCTGTACCAATTGCAACCGAAAAAAGTTAGTGCCTGATTTACATTTTTTATTAAGAGAGTTATTTTACAATCTAATTCTTGATTAGATAACTCACACTCATTTTGAAAACCAAATAAAAAATTTCACAGATTTCTGGGTTTTCTTCAAAATAACTGCAGGAAGAAAAATATTAACACTAAAAACAGTTACCCTTACAAAAAATTAATCATGTCTAATCCTACTTTAATCATTTGATCAAGACCATTTTTTGATTAAATTGTGAATAAATAATTAAAATATAATCAAATGATCATCTTTTTTATTCATTTGTGATCACTTTTCATAAAATTAAATTGGACATTTTTTTTTATTTTTGAAGGAATTAACTGCAAGTGTGGATTATTGATGTAACCAAACATGACAAATTGATATAATTTTAACCTCCTTGTCACCAATTAGTATTGAAATGATCAAATTTAATAGTTCATAATGTCGCAAACATTTGTTTGGCATTTGATAAATTTTTTAAATGCAAACAAGATAGAAACTTAAGTCCCTTTCAAAATAATTTGATCATAATCAAATTATATTGAGATAATTTTTTAGTCATTAGAGATCAACTAGATTTTATTATAAATCAATTCATTTGACAAGGTTGTCGAATTTCTTGTTTATGGTATTAGTCATTCACAAAATAATCAACTTTTTGAAATTTTAATATTTTATAATTCTAAAATTATTGGAATGATTAAAAATCAAGAAAGTTGGGTACTCAAAATTGAGAAAGGATAACAATGTAGTCTTCCGTCATTTTAAGGGACGACTGGACCAGATTGTCTTACCCACCCACGCAGACATTTTCATCTTCCCCATCCCCTCCCATTTTAACTATCCTGCTCCCATTGCATGCCCACCCACATAGCACCAGCTCCTTGCGCATGCGTTTTTAGACTTTCACATAGTGGGAGGGCGAAGACTCGACGAAATAAGAGCCGCCATCTTCAAAGAGACTCAACTTATCAGTCGCTATCATGTTTTTAGAGAGCTTATCGTGCCACTCGCCAGTGGAACGTCTCCGGCTGGACACCTCCTGCAGGGTGCCAAATGTGGGTCGCGAGGGGGCCGGCGCCTGTCATCACAAAGAAATCTAATACGTCAGAGTCTCTTTGCCTGCACCAACTCCAGGGGTGTGAATTCGCTGACCTTTGAGTAATAAAGACAACTACATTGAAAACAATTCGAAAAATAATGCTGTTTCTGATCATTTTCCAGTGATAGATTGATTGGATCATTTCATTTCATAATGCACTAATTTTAAAAATTAAGTTTAATGTATTCGAATATAATTTTTTACGCTTTTCTCAATTATTTGATTATGGTCACATGATCACATTTTGGTAATATTGATAACTGAAATTGTTATAAAATTGCAAATTTTTAGCAAATTTTTGTTTAAAACCGTGTTTTTGTTACTTTTTATTTGATCATGTCATGTTGATAGATCAGTCTTTGATCACTTTTAGCATTTTGAGATTTTGCATAGGTCATTTAGCATATAAGATTATATTCAGTTTTTAAGAATTTGAATGTTCAAATGAAATTTAATTATGAAAAAAACTGCTCAAGTTTTTATACTTGAGTTTCTTTGAGCAACGTACATGAGGGTGATCGAAACAAGAGCTTCTTGGGTTTTGTTATACGTAGACAATTTTGATTTATTGGAGTTATTCCACAAACAGATGGCACCGATTGTTAAAGGAGAAACTTAGGTCAAATATGACCAGTCACTTCTTTTATTTTGGTGTCTGTTTTCTCTTTCTTTCTTTCTTTTTTTTATATGACTTTAAATTTAGATCCATGATGATGTACAGACTAAGAAAATAGTCTCTTTCTAAGAATGAATTGGTATTGGTCAGTCTCTTTTTTCGCAACTTGTTGCCAAGTTGTAAGGAGAAGATTTTTAATGACGTCTGATGGATTCCATGCGGTACGCCTATACCAATGTAGCAAATGCCATGTCAGCATTGCTCTCTATGCTCTGCTTATTTGTTTTCGCTACAGATCTCTTCTCATGTTGGCCGCATTGAATAAATACAAGCTGGCATATAAGAGGAAATCTCCCAGTTCAAATTGGCATCATTTCATTGCCAAAAAAGTTAATCAAAATATATTTGAATGACATTTTGTTGTACATAACAAGAGTGTATAATTCTTTTATGACCATCCAGTCCTCTAACCCATAGTCCTCTAATGATCTAATTACAAAAAAATTCAAAGTTCCAAAATTTGGAAAGAAAAATTTCAAAATTTTAGTTTACTGCAAGAATATCCAGGCAAGATTAGTGGCCATTTACCACACACCTTTAACACAGTATCAGAAGAAAACACATTTATTATCTTCCGGCCCTACAAACCTTTAAAAATAATTAAACCAACAATACAGACTTCTTTCTTATCCACTAAAACATGTAACCCCCCCCCCTCCCCGCCTACCTAAGTATCCCACAGTTGACAAAAGCAGATAATAATAAAGGAATTTCATAAGTTTAAATATTGCAATTTTTGAAGTTTTTTTTAGTTGTTGTAGCGCACTAACACGGTATATTTCAATAACATAAGACACACTTGTGAGTTCAACTTTTTTCCTATAATGAATAGTAGCTTTTAAACTTCATTATACAGAATACGAGCAAGTTTTAAAACTAATTATTACACCTAATAATTGCAACGACATTTGCCAATTACTGCAACTAAATTTTTAAATTAAAAAAAAAAGTAAGTGAATAACTAACAAAAATTTGTTAATTCAAGCAAATTACAACAATACTCCCTACCACCCAAAACGGATTCACTCCACTACGTCAAACTTCCATCCGCCCATCCACCAAACAGCTCCAACAGACCTCACCTCCAATTGGCTCATGTGGTACATAATCACTCGGACCCCGCCCATTCTTTTCAGGGTACAAGACTCCAAATCCAACTCTCACAACATAACCACTCTAGGAGAAAACTACCCCATGTAAGTACCACAATTTCTCCACTAAAATTCCATGGATGTGATTTTTAAGATCTAAAAACACCTCTCCTTCATGAAAATCGAACAGTACAAACCACCGGCGCCTTCAATGGCAGCCCTATGCGGTGACGGGGAACAGCCGAGCAGCAGCGGTGTTGAACCAGGGGACATTTACACTCGATCCGACAACAACAAGCAAGTAGTGCTACACAAAAAAACAACAAACTCAAACAATGCACGTCGCCAAGAAAAACCACCCTATTCTTACATCGCATTAATAGTCATGGCAATTCAAAGTTCACCCATCAAACGACTCACCTTGGCGGATATTTACCAATTCCTGCAAGAACGTTTCGCCTTTTTCCGAGGTGAATACACCGGCTGGAAAAACTCGGTGCGGCATAATTTATCTTTAAACGAGTGTTTCATCAAATTGCCAAAAGGTCCAGGTAGACCAGGTAAAGGACATTATTGGACACTAGACCCGGCCAGTCAATTCATGTTTGAAGAGGGCTCTTTCCGACGTCGTCCGAGAGGATTCCGACGTAAATGTCAGCGGTATAAGCCCTACACATATTACACAACCGGTTCAATGATGGGGTATGATGCTCAACAGGGGACGATGGCACCTCCGCCGCCACTGGCGCAGTACGGGGACGGGCAAGGATTGAACAACGCTCAGAGCGGATCGGTTCAGTATCCAGTTCAGCAGTCATCGTCCATGATTTCACTCAACTGTGGTCATTATTTACCCAGCTGTTCTCAGGTTATGACCCCGTCTTGCTCGAATAACACGATTGCGAGTCAGTCAGCGGAGTATGGTAGTGGCATTATCGGGAATGTATCTCCGTCACCCAGTTGTTGGAGTACAGAAAGAGGAAGTGTAACGGAGCTGACTACTGCTAATGGCAATTGGACGACATCACCAAGTTATCCGAGACCGTCACTTAGTCCTGGACTTACGTCCCCCTCTTCTGGGTTTCAGAATTTGAGTCCTAATAGTGCTGATAGTGCCCCGTACTGTGCCTTGCAACCTCAACATTATTTGAGCGCAGAAGCTGTAGATATAGCGTTATCAAGTGAGTTGATTTTGTTTTATTTATTATTTAAACATAAGCACGTGCCAGGGATTGCAACTTGTTTACTATTTTAATACGAGTTTTGTGTAAATCACGTTGAGTTGCAAAAGAAACAAAATATTAGAGAGTTTTCGTTTTTTGGTAGTTATAATTTTTTGCGGTAATTAGGAAGATGATTTAAGTGTCAAGTTTTTGGGGCTTAGTTAAGGGATCGTTTTCTCTCTCTGTAAGTAGATGAGTAAGGTGCGGATAATCGGTAGACTACAAAAGATGTGTATAATTTGTTACGTAAATGCGAAATCGTGAAGGTGTATGATTAGTACTGAGCTTTAAATTCACTTTTGAATAATGTTTTGAAAATTTTTTTTGATATTTCAATGTAATATAAAAATTTGCATGATACTAAATTATAAACTTAATATTTTGGTAACGGAATGTCAATTGCACGTATCGCTACTCAAAATTAATCAGCCCTCTTTCTTTTTTATCAAATTTTTCAGAACTGCTACTTCATTATTATTATATATATAACAATTTCAAATCATTTCATTCAGTAAAATATTGTGTTGATAAGTAACATCGATGACATTAGAAATGAAATGAAATTGTAATTGAGTAATTAATTTAAAATAATTCACTTTTTGATGAGTTATTAATTTACTTTCCTAAATCTTAAACATTAACATATATGCGAACACGAAATTAGGTCTAAACTCTTAACAATTTAAATCAAATTATAAAATATAAATTTTGACTCGATTTAAAACTGAGTAAAGTACCTTAACATTTTTTTTTAATGTCATGTTCAAAATTTTTTTCCACTTTTTTTTGGATGGTGGGAAACGGCTACGGTCAATTCGCATAGCTCAACTGTGAATACATTTATAAAGGAAAATATTCGGGTTAAATGTAAGTAAGGAAAAAAGCCCCTACACAGTGGGGAGTCGGTCAGATATTAGCTTTTACCACGGGGTCATGCAAAGTCAAAAACAAAACAAAGGGTTCTTTTAAGGCTGAAAAATTTTCAAGGCCCTACATTTTTTTTTTTTATACTGGGTAATGCAAGGAGGCTGGGATTCAAATGAGATATCTATAAAGACAAAAAAAATTAAACTAATTGAAAAAAAAATAAAGTGTAATGACTCAGTTAAGATTTGTCTTAGAATTATTTATGGACTTATTTTTCAAAGAATGGCTTGGCTGCTTCCTGAAGTGATGAGTTTGTTGAGTGGCTGCTGCTGGTTTAAGTTACTTTCATGCTTGAAGGGGAAAACACAAGGATGAATGTACGGAATTAATGTTGGGAAAATATTTTTAATTTTTTGTGTAGCGAAATTCGATTTTGGGTTTTATACGGAAAATGTTGGGCGTTTACATGACGAACGAGATTCAGAATTTTTCAGTTGAGATTAAAGTTTATAAAAAAAAACCTCCGTTTTATGAAGTGTATTGTTTATGGTGTTAGTGCTAATTAGAGTAGAGATTTCATATTGTGTTAAAGTGTATATTTCTCTTTAATTTGTTTATAAACATTTCTTTCTTGATTGGCCGATTATTTTATTTGGTTTTGCTTTGATGATTTTTGGAGAGCACTCAATATAGGGAAAGCAATTAAATGAAAATAGAATTAAATTTAAATGAAAATGCGGGCAATAATTAACAAATAAATACACTTTAAAATTAATAAAATCTTTAGTTAGAACACTTTGTCCAAACCTGACAGGCAAAAACAAAGTGATATGTATTTTTGGTTTTGATTACTAAAACTTGCTGCAGAATTGCGCTTTCATCAAAAATATTGAGTTGATTGGATTGAAACTTTCGGCCGCTTTCAGATTTCCAGCGATGATGAGATGCGCCGAAATTAGATTTAAGGTTTTTCTAGCTAATAAATCAAAATTCACAAGTGAAACTGTTGTTGCTTCATGTATGGAGTATAGTTATTTTTATCTTATTGCGACTTGCCCGGATTATTTTAATTGAATCATGAGAAATCATTTTAATTTCAGGCACGTACAGTATAAAAGGACGTTCGGGAGTTGAATTTAATGCAACAGCAAAGATTACGTTTTGAAAATTAAAGTTTACGTGTAGTTTGCATTGCAATAAATAAGATTTAAATTTTTTTAGTGATTCTATAGAGTTTTCCGCCATCAAAGCATTTTGTAATAGTAAACAATTTGTGGAGAAATACTTCCAAAATAACGTTTTAGTTTTTTCGCTATAAACTGAAACTACAGTTTCAGTATACTAATAAGTATACTAATAATAACACACAAAAAACGCTGCGAAAAAAAAATTCTTGACCCCTGTTGTTAAAAATGTTTTCTTTCAATTATTTAAAATTTATTTTTATTTGACTTGTATAACAAAACTCCAAAAGCCGTAGGTGCCACTGCTATTTCAATGCTCGACAGAAAAAATCCCTTTATCACAAGCCCACTTTCTTAATAACCTCTTCACTCGCTTTATCAAAACTGATAATTTTTTTTTAGGTTTCAACAATTTCTTAGAATTAAATTACGTATACGTCTGCCCATGCTATTTTTTTCCGGCACGAGTAATGTTGTTTTAGGTTAAAATGTGGGTGTTTGTCGAATAGAATCTGCGTGGGTGGGCTGTGATACGATACCATTTCACTCACCTTGCTTTTTGTATTGAATGAACTTTGTCTGTGGTCATTTGAGTCAATAGGCTGTGCAATAAGCTCAACATTAATGCCCATTATTTGCACATTAAATAAAAGTTCTACCTTGTTTGTTTATGGTGGTCTGTCGGCTGCCAAGATGAGACACGAAGTCAAGTTTTCAATTAATGTTACTATTAAATGCAAAAATATTTGTAGTTTAAATTTATATTTTTCTTTTCAGATATTCGTTATCCGTCCAATTGCGACCGAAAATACGTAAACAGTCCAACAACAGCGAGCTTAACTACAAACATCAACAGTTCATTTCATAGCTATTATGACAAGAATTCTATGTGAAAGTCTGAACTTTTAAATCTGCTATTTTCTTTTACACTTTATTTCACTATTCTGTGAACTGTCGGTAGGTGTTATAGAAAGAATTAAGTTAAATTTTCATAATTTTGTTTTTTATTTGTTGATGAAAATTTTTGTGCTGATAACTCGTTTTTCATCATTTCAATTGAGTTTTCAGTTCAAAGTTTTTTAATTTTTTTTATCATATTATAATTAATTATTTTTTTAGAAATTATTATTTCATTGCATGCACTTAGTAGGGTAACGCTGTAGAAATTTTAGGTTTTAAAAGTGGCAACTGGCCACTCGAGAAAAAATTTAAAGTATTCTTTTTTTTTTTGGAAAAAAATGAAGGAAAAAAAACGAATTTTCTTGTAAATTAATATATTAAAGGGTAAATGAATTAAAATTGAGATGAATTTTAAAATCTGTCTGTTTTTTTATCTTTTGTTTATCGAGGTGGTTAAAGGTTTACACGGACGATCGACCCCCTTGGAAGAACTAATGGGCGATTTTGTATAATACGCGTATAAATTATGATCATTAATTGAACACAATCGAAATTTTTATAATTCATTATTAAGAAATGACAGCTTCATCAATGTAATTGCCCATAAATCACTTGCGACGATGTCAAAGTCAGGCATAGGCTAAAATACGACCGTTATTCTGAAGTTATGCCTAATTGTTGACTGGTCAACTACATGAAATCGTGTTGAACAAAATAGGCCATCTTTCATTTTCTTTGCCAAACTTTTTCTAAAAGAGGATAAAGTAAATTCTTTGTCTTAAATATACGACCAATTTATAAAATATTTGCAAACATTTTCCAAAGCGTTTGATTAAGAAAATGAAAAAAATTTGTCTCATCTGCTTTATTAAACACGTCAGTTGCACGCATTCTAATTTTGCTATTTAAGGTTGTAGCAATTAAAATTCTAACAAAAATGTCTTCAATTTCTCGCGTTGTGACACCAATTACAATGTGCGCTTACACATAACTTCTACATTGTTAAAACCAAAAAAAATGTGGTGGCTGTTCCCTTAACGTGACTCTAGTTGCAAACTCAACTAATCTTTTCAGTAGGCATTTAGCGGAAATAAGATGTGTTAACCTTTAACCCGAGATGACCAACTAGTCGGCGACAGATCAGACATTGCAATCACAATGACTGCCTTTCTCTTCATGACTGAAGACGCTTAATTTGGCGGGAACGACCCCAGCACCCAGGCGCCATCATTCATGATTACAGAGTAAGATACAGCAGCCAGCGTCAGAGGAAAAGCCCACAACTATCTTTTACCGCAAAAAATGTTCAATACGACAATTTTATTTTCCTAATGACTTTTCTAATGATGACTTCTTATTAAAAAAATTATTTTTTTTAGTGTTAAATAATTTGATGCTTTAAAAATTTAAAGGGTCTGGGTTGTTTCTTGTCATCATCAACACAAAGCTTTTTTTTTCTATCGTTGCATTCCTTTATTTCTGTATGAGTGGTGGCAAGGTCTCATGGGGGGGTTATCCGCGTCTCGAGGGCGCCATAATTCAAAGCTCCTTGAAATAAGGGGTGAAGTGAGGGCGGGAGACTTCACTTATCACTAACTTAATGCACGAATCATGTCTATGGTATAGTCTTGCTGAGCCCTGAGCAGTATTGAATGTGGCAGAAAAAATATTTTTGGATGGTTCTCATGCAAATTCGTCTTTTTTGTTTTTATTTTTAATACGTGTGAAACCTTAAATTTTAAAAGTGTTGTTTGCATAAAAATAACTTTGAATTGAATTTAACTTTAATTTAACTTTTTTTGATTTCCGTTAACTTTAAATTTTGCTGTCCAGCTACGCAATGAAAAACTTTTTATTAACAACAAATATTTTTTAATTGTTTCGATCCTATTCGCATCTAAATGTGAACACGCTTAATTATAGCAAATTAAAATCAAAGAGTGAAGTCATTAATGTTTTAAAATAATTTTTGTTCGAATTAAAATTGATTGATAATATATGACCAATTTAATAAATTTTAATTTTTTCAGTGATATTTTATCACCCAAAACAAAACAACATTTTTTTTTAGATGGTAACCTTCAAATTACCAATTTCTTCCTGATACTACTTATAACTACTCTATATGAATCCTTGTTTGTCAATAATCAAATTCCATTCCTTTTAATATCCTAATTTTTTTTGAAAATGATTTCCGCATTTTCAAGAATATTATTATGGCATTTGCCAAGTTTATGGATTAAAATTGATTTTTCAGATAAGTGTCAGATGATTGACCGTTGACCGATTATAGCCGCCTCTCTGGCGGGCATGATCACATTTCCCATGTTTATCTGTAAGAGTCCAATTTCCGAAGCTGAAAAAATTCACACAATACCCAGGTTCACCTGAGTAGGAAGGCGTTATACATCTCATCTATTCCCGTAGAATAATTCTTGACGTCAACTGCGGATCGAATCACGAAATTTGCGGAACAATTTCGAGTAAAAGATCATCGTAAACAAATCGCCACATGGTACTGGGTTAAGTGACTGTGATTTAGTGTCCAATTGCGCGGGAAAGACTTCGTCGATTGAAAAACTAATTGTTGGTAATTGATATCTCTGTCAATATGATGTCCCCGGCTCGTTTTTTTTTTTTTTAATTTATTTCTTGCGAAACAGTTTTAGGTTAACAAATCAAATGCAGACAAATACTGTTAAGTTTGTTTTCTGTCTGCAATAAATACAGAAAAAATGAGTGAAAATGATTTCCGAATGAATCAGTTTGCACAATTTGCCCATTTAGGTAACGTCGAGATGGTATAATTACAACCCCAGAACGATTACTAAACTAAACTCAAGCTGTATATTTTTTTTTCTACATTACAATACTATTTTTGCGTTTTTGAATTAACTGCAGTTGTTATTTAGCTGGAACATAAGTTAAATTTTTACGGTTCATTGAGTTTCGTAAAACTTTTTTAACTCTCGAAAAGTTTGCTCTGATTCATACCAAACCAGGAAATTAAGTGAATTTCTGAGGATGTGAATTTTGTGCTGATCTTGTTTTCTCGAAATCTTACAGCGCAATTGATATGATCTAAATGCAAATTACTATATTTGTGGTCATGGACTTGGCAAACCCACGTTTAACCCAGAGCAAGTCCTCACTCGTTTAGATCTAATATCTTGAGCCATTCTTCACATTTTCACTTGCCCCGTATAATTCACTTAGACACTTGAGTAGACGGAAAAGCTCAACATTTGGTGTCAGTTTACTTGGAGCCTGCTCGACCCTCTCTACCAATTAACACATCTATTAATTCTCTTGGGATTCAGTTTCCGCCTAATTAGCGTTCCTAGTATTTCCTTTAACAAATCTGCGAAAGGAAAAGACACGCAAAAATGTACCTGTCACTCCCTTATTAGTGTGATGAATATCAGCAAACAAACAATTTCTCCCCTAACCACATTTTGTGAGCACATTTCTTTACACCTTTTTTTTTTTTTTAATTTGGATCATGTCCCATCAAAATAATTTCAGAAAATTTAAAAATTTATTTTGATAACAAGGAATGATGCAACTTAGAATAAAGTAAATGGTTGTAGAGTTGAACTGAACGTGTCCTTACGATAACAGAGAAATAGAGTTGCAAGTGTTTTATCCATCATCTTGGTGCACTTCACCTGCACAACAGATGCACACTTTTGGTGGCCTTACGGAATCCCCTTGGGGCCAGCTGGTCGGAACTTGGGGCTCACATCCATTACATCACAGGATGCAGAGAGGGCAGATCGCCATCAAAAACAAACCAACTCGTCGTAAATTCAGGCCATTAAATCCGTTCTCTTATAATACCTTGTATGAGTTTGTTCATAAACAAAGAAACAAATATTCAAATGACTCGAAAATTATTTAATACCAGAAATAAGACACACTAATATAATGTCAAATTTCAAAATAGAGCATTATTTGAGTAAATCAAATTTTGTATGAGGATTAAACTAATTACACATATAATTGTCTGCAATGAGCACATGTATTACGGATGAAAATGTCCAACATCTTAAAACAGTATAGATTCATCACAGTCAAAATATCATCATAATATTATTATATAGTACAAGAACTTTCCAGATGCCAGAAAATTACGGCATTAAGTTTTTGCCCTTCAATAGTTTATTTCATGGAAGTTTTATTAAGTGTAATGTCAGAAACTCATGCGAATACACCCAACAAAATATTAATAATCTGAATAACACCACAAAAATTTTAATGTTATGTTCGAAATTGTTTTTAACCATAAACTACCCTAATGAAAACTCTATTTATGGTTTGTGGCATTTTTTTCACTGCTTCCTAATTTCCATTTTAACTTCTCCCAAATAAAAGTTTGAAAAAAAAAATTGTTCGCTGTTACTTCTCAACCTCAAAACAACTACAAAAATCTTTGACGACTTTATTTTAAAACCCATTAACCAACAGTAAGTATTCAATTACCGAAGCAAGTTAACTTTAAACTAAAGTATTAAAACCAACAAAATTTTTCATTCAAATTGCGAGTTTTAAGGTGTTGATGACGTACAACGCACATCGGTCCACCAACTCCCCACTAAATCAGAGACCACACACAGAGCGGTGTGGCGCCAAGCACGCCTACGCTGCCGAATTGTACCCAGAGCAATAACAATGCACACCCACACAACCACGTGCCTTCCTATCAGGACCAACTGGCGGCAGCAAAATTCCCTGCTACCCCAACCCCTCAAACCTCCCATTAAATTTTAACACTGACCAGATCTTTTTTTTTTTTCTTCAAAGTCTGACTGATGCCAGCAGGGAATCTTGTGTTCTACATAAGGGCATCTGTTGTGAGACACTCTGTTCCATTTGCGCGGCTCGAAGCTGGAGGTATTAGTCATAAAGTAAAGGTCTGAGTAAAGCAGCCCGAATTAACAGTATCGGTGGGTTGGCTTAGAAAGTGATACGAGGTGATGTAGTGTTTGATGCATTGAAGTGATGACAAGCATCATCTCAACAGTGGAGGAAAAAAATTAATTTATTCTATTTATGCTTACTTGCTATTTCATAGCCAGAAATGTGACAACTTCATTTTTTTGTTTTTGCAGGAATATAAGGTGCAATGAAATAAAAAATGTAAAAATTAATTTTTTTACATAATTCTTTTTCTAATTTATTTTTAAAAACTTTTTTTACGAGGCACTAACTAGTACATGTTCATCGTATTAACATATTATAAAACGGTTATAAATAATTTTTTTTTTTTTTTTTTGTAAAAATCTGTTCAATGTGGAAACATTTTGAAAATCATCGTAAAGTTCAGAGTAATAATCGGATGATTTAATGAAAAATGCTTTTCAGATTCTCACTTAACTTTAGAAAGCCTTTTTTGAGTTGCAGTTTCGTGAAATAATGATGGCACTTGATTGAAAGAGAATGGCAGATGATAATTTTACTTATGCCTTAAAGTTACGGAATAAATGCAAATAGTGCAATTGGCTTTCAACTTAACAAAAGCAGGAAATTTTATAAACATTTTTTTAGATCATTTTCATATTCAATAGGAGTCAAGACATGAATAAACCAATGAATATTTAGTTTGAAATACCTTGACAAGGAAAAGAGTTGTCCATTATTATGATTAAGTGTCAAGTAATAGATTGGTGAAGATTGTTTTTTCCTTGTCTTGAATCAGATAGATTTTTGGATCTGCCACAAAACGCAAAACCCTTATAGGTTTCGAGTGATCATATTTAAGCATGTAATAACAATTCAGAAATCCAACACTTATAAATCAATATTCTTTTCTAAAGAAAATTATAGAAGAATTTTTCAATGAGAATTTTGCAGAAACTTCTTCTGAAAACAACTTGGACACTTTTTTAGTGGATGTTCTTTTGGAATACAGCAGAAAATACGGGCGTAGAACATTGAAAAATTTCTGCAAAGTCTTTTCGAATGCTGTATATGAGGAGAATGCTCTCACAGTAGAGTTATTGATATACTCTTGTGGTGCTTCTATTTGTTATAATGGCACCCCCGTTCAAACGGGTGATAACTCTAAGAATTAAACTCGATTTCTGATAGCCGCCATATGGGCTTTTGGAAATACTTGGAGAGATTATGGTACAACAAACTCCAACTTGCAGCCACAGACTATACAAGTCTTTGCCGCAACTGTCTATTCTTCAATCGTCAGCTAGGCAGCAGCCAAAAGGAACACTCCTTTTGTTTTCAGTGAAAAGTAATCTAGACTGTTTATCGGAAATGGCGATGTCCGCAGATCAATGCATAAAGTTAACATTGATACTTTAATCCAAGAAATTATTTTATAATGTTTCTAATTTTGATAATTAAGAATATTCAGAAGCATACTTACTGCGCAACACACGAGTTCGTAATGAAACTGCCGAATGTTGTATTGTAGCTAATACCTTGCTCAACAATTAAACTAAGGGTGGGTTGCACAACTGTACTGGGTCAAATAATCGGGAGTTAAGCTAACCTTGGGTTTTATTCCGCCGGTATAATATTTGTGTTGTGTTGCACACTCCCGAAGAAATTGGTACCCAATTGCTCATTGGCTGAATGTTATCATGTGATTTGTCGATAACGTTATACCGTACCGCCCCAGATCACATTAACAATTTTAAAAATTTGTCAAGGTAGTTACAATTAATATGACGTCACAACCTAATAGTTGAATTTTTGAAGAATTTACGATGAACAAACTCTGGGTACCCAAATACGGTAAAATAGCTAGCTACATTCAAATATTTAACTAAACTGTGGCTTAGGTGAGTTTTATAACCTGTGACGTCACATTTGTTAAATGATTTTTTGCAGCGACCGTAAATAGTGGCATTACATGTATTAAAACTCACCTAAGCTGCATCAGTTTAGTCATTTTTTATTACATTTTCATCCTGAGATCCGAATTTCTTTGGTATATTTGTATAAAACGTGATATTTCGGCCTATTTGTCTTTTCGATCGATAGATCGCCGACGGCCATGACGTAATTAAAAACTCTCTGGTTAAAGCCTTAACCGATCAAAATTGACCAATTAAGTTTAATCAAGATTAAATCAATAATTAAAAGCACCGTGCAACACAAATTTGACTAACTCAAGGTGAAATTATTATTTAATCGTACTTTAACTGCAGTTGGTGTACCCAACCTTATTGTTATTGGTACTACGTAGTGTAACTCTTAAATCTTAAGATATCCGCTGGTGGCGTGCGTTAAGCTTCATTTCTTTTAAGACGCAAACCCTTTCGAAATTCAACAACACAAGCAAATCTTACAAGAGTTTATCAAACGACAATTGAGCAATTTGTAAGATCATCAATCTTAACGAAAAACAATTACGTATTGCACGCTTAGAAATAAAGGTAGGACAAGGTGTGTGGATTGGGACAAACGGATGATAAGGTCTAAAAATAGTATGGGTTTCCCTTACAGAAGGTTAAAAGTTAAACCATCTAAATGTTAAACCTTTCGTAGTAGAAACCCATACTATTTTTAGACCTTTTCATCCGTTTTAGACCTTATCCTACCTTTATTTCTAGTTGTGTGCAAGGGAAGAGAAATTGCAAGCTCTAATGAAGGATAAAGAAGTAGTTCTGTGTCATAAGTTAAATGGAAATTAATAAAGCATAGTTAATAGGCAGATTCGAAAAGTAATTGACATCTGTGTATAACCTGAAATAAGCTTACTCATTTGTATTGTAAATTGGCTTTTAAACCGTTGTTACGCCCCTGTTATAAATTTAAACGCGTTATGCAGTTTAGGAGTTCAAGTCAAGTGGACATCCTACGTGAATTTAGATTACTCACAGTTAAAATTAATTTTCGAATCCACTTAGTGTGTAAAATTAGTTTTGTTTTTATTTTACAAGGTATGTTAACCTCACCAGACAAGTTAAGGCGGAGAATTCTAAAAACTCCATAGCTAAGATAAGGTCTATGGAAAGTAATGCAATCGATATGATTGTTTACTACGAAACATTGAACATTACCACTTTTAGACCTTTTCATCCATTTGTCCCTATTCACATACCTTATCTACCTATGGATTTTAGAGTGGACGCAAATAAGTACGTGAAAAACCAAGTTACACGCAGCTTAACATACTACATCTGGCCAAAGCAGACCGATATATTACGTTGTGTAGTTTATTTTGGATTGATTATGTATGTATCTTGTAAACCAAAAATGTAGAGAAGTAAATATATTACAATAAGGGGCAAATCATTAACCTTAATACTTAAACCCTTAAACAATTTTATACTGGTTTAATATTATGTAATAAAATAATAATAATTCCAATTTGCAGCAAGTAAAAGAATTAAATATAAGAAAGTTGAAAGAAATGATATAATTAAGCACTGAACATTTTACAGTACATATTAATATGTACAAAATTTGAAAATAATTTGTACCATAATCATTTCACCTTAATTAAAAGCAGCACGTGTTATTCTTTAAATCTGTTGCCCCATGCTGGAACATGTAGCGTTACATTAGAGGTTGTTCGTGTTTAGAACAGATGATTTTTATTCATTTTGGAAAAGTTTCAAGATTTAACAATATAAATATAAGTAAAATTCAACATTGAAATGCAATGCAGGAAATCTCTCATAACTGAATTTGGTTAGATAATGTGGTGCCATCTAGTGTAAACAAGCACAACCAAAAATTTGTAGTGTTGCATATCGATAGAGGGCGCTCGTCCCCTTCGCCAGAGGAAAGAAAGAATAGATGATATCACTAACTTTAATAATAAGATAAGCAGTTGTACGAGCTATAATTTTGTAATGTTATTTCGGCCTCGTTTACGATTCCAAATGTTAATTATTCGTATGAAATATTCTCAAAATCTAATCTAAATTATATTACACAATGTTTAGCATTCCTTTCGTTTTGAACCAGCGAAAATTACATTCCTCTGGGTTTAAGCGTAAAATTCAAATGGCCTATAAAACCTAACCCGCTAAGCATATAAAAAGGATTTCCTACCTTGGCCGTGAAATCGCCAATCGTTGCCTCTGGTACATCATCCTTTCAGGAGAGCGTCTTTTTCCATGGTGTATACACCGTGCCCCTCCCCTCTCCATCCTCCGTCTGGTCGTATTATAAGCTGGGAGCCGTGAAAACGTCGTGTAGTGGCAAATATTTGGAGTTAGTTTATTCATCCTTCCTTCCTTGTCTCCAACCGATTCCTATTAACAAGAACAAATGACCACACCACAAGTAGATTTTCCTTAGATTTAGTGGAAATTCAAAACTCTGCAAAGACAAAGAATAAAAATTAATAATTATTTACAATTATTTTCGGATGTGAAAGTAAGCTCTTATTTTCATGAAATAAAAGCTTTAATAAGAAAGCATCCATCTTAGCACTTATAATTTAATTACAATGTCACTCAATCGTAAGTTTTACCGTTTGAATTCTCAGTTTAATGTTCCCACAAAATCGGTTGAAGAGAGCCCGCCATCTTAAAAAAATTACCTTTTGCTATGTTGCCGATACAGTCTACAGACATTATATTAAATCCTCACGAAATGCCCTCAAAATTAAATAAATCTAACCTAATCTAACCTCCTGAATGTTTACTCCACCTTTAGAACCAGCCAATCACGTGTTCACTTCATTTAAGCGGCAAATCCAATTTGAGAATTTAAGAAATTTTTAATAACCGAAATTTTGCTCTCATCACGGCATTTAAATGGTTAAATCCCTTGAAAAACTGTCTGAATACTTTAAAATCATATTGTGAACGTGTTTCTAGGTTCTAAACTTACTCTTTGGAGTATTTATCATGTATTTTGTATTGCATGTAATATTAAAATAAGGTTTCTTACCTCCGGGTGAGGATTACGACTACTTCCTTGTTTGTCTCCACCTTCTCTGAGGCTGGGTTCCGGCTAACGTCACAAACTATCAAAAACAGAACTGCTAAGCAATTAGATATGACGTCATAGCTGTTGATTCAAAAACTGTATGCCTGTAATGGCCGACCGTCGGAATTGAAGCAAATCAGGTTTGTTTTATTTTCGCTAATCAGGAAAATTAAACTGTTAAAATTACCGATTAGGGTTGAAATAATTTAGCTAATTTACGACGATTTTTTGGCATTATCATTATACATAGAACAAATGAAACATGGTGATACGATTTTTCACGTACATTTATCGAGCAGAGATCGCACTCCGCCAGAACCGTGTTAAAAACTAAATCTTCAGTCGATGTCCTCGACGCGGACACACTTTTTAGAAGAAGGGTAAATAAGTCCTTATATACATGTAACTATAACTAACTTAATTCTTTTTTAGCAGATTTGTCTCCATCCTACCGATTTCATTGATGGATTGTCAATCTACTACACGGACATTTCTCACCCACTTTATCCGATACTTTACATCATTTTTACCAGTACTTATGGTAAGAAAATTCACAAGTAAACTAAAGTATAGGATATTTTGTGTATAACTGATAAAAGCATACAATTTTTGGTTTGTTATGCATTTTAAATTTTTTTTTTCCATTAGTTATTATGTGACGGGACGAGAACTTTAGGACTATAAAATTCTTAGTCCCGCAAATAGCCATGTTGTTGCTAGGCAACGAGAGGCTGAGGGAGAAATAAATAGAGTGGAATCTTTATCCCTTGTTGTACGTATTTATTTTATATACAACAGTTAGGGTTAAGGGTGACCCACGTGTATTGGCAATAAGTTACATATTGCCAGATTCCCTGCAATGCAAGGAATATGATGGCAACATCATATTCTTGCATACACCTAAAAGAAAAATATGTTTACACATTTTCCATGCCCATTGTAAAGGGATTAAAAGTGCACCTTTAATCCCTACACTTGCTGACGCGTTGGAACCCCATGGATAGTCACAGGCTCGACCTGTGATTGGCCACTGGTCACGTGGCACCCCCTATTTTTCCTCGCCGGGTATAAATAGGGGTGGCGAACGCACGTTCGGAGGAAGCGTGGAGATAAAGGCGGTAATTGTAGAGGCGAGAAAATGACTAAACCCAAAGCAAAAGTGAGGAAAGTGAAAGCCTACAAGGACCAGGGTGGGTCGACACTTTCCACCGATCAAAAGACATGCGAAGAATCCCCAGGTGCGAGTTCGCGGAACCCCGCTACGGCTTCTGCATGGTTCACAACCGAGATTCAAGCTATGATGCATGGATTCGGTGATTGCTCCAAACCTTTATATGAAAGTGCAACATTGATTGAAGAAGTTGTTCATCAACAAATGAATTCATTGTTACTTCAATTACAAGAAATAGCATTAATCCGTGGAGTGAAAATCGTCAGTATCGAAGATATAGTTTTCCTTCTCCGCAGAGACAAAGTGAAATTATCTCGTCTACTTCGATACATGAACGTGAAGGACTTGAAATGTTCAACATCATTGAAATGCGTTGAAGAAGTAATGGATGAAACAGATCCAACAACGAGTCAAGGTTCTGCTGATATAGCTAAAGTTGCATCTCCAGTGAAAAAACGAGTCAAGTTATGCCAGAATTTTATTAGTTCGATTGATCAAACTGGCGAACTTTTGGCTTTATTTGACAAAGAAGTTGTCGATGAAGTGAAACACGAACGTGACTTGAGGGCGGACACTCAGAGTCAAGCATTAGACTTGGCACAATATTTTAAATTCGCCGAAGCCAGACGGACAACTTTCGCTCGAAAATGTCGTTCTACAAAATTTCGCGATTGGATACTGAAGGACAATTTAGTGGAGATCAAACCAAACACACTGGCATTGGAGATCCTCAATTATCTCGCTTACGAGACAGTTGCCCAGATTGTGGATTTAGCACTTCTAGTCAAACAAGATGCTAATGCTTCATCTGATGATCCTCTTACTAAGACGATTATTCCTCAAAGTTTTAATCATGAATTCCCATCCATTCGTGTATATCAGATGATGAAGAATCAAGTGTTGACTGTTAATACTCCACCACAGAGCCCGCGCATTTCTTCACCACTTGTTTCACCTACGGCTGGAGGGAGTGGTGGTACGACACAACAAACCAAGTTGAAAGCGAAAAAAAGGAAAAAAAGTGGTGATCATATCAACTTAGAAATTCCCTACACTCAAGTGATTCATCCCGCAGATATCCGCGAAGCAATTCGTCGTTATTGGTATCCGAGCGGACCTATCGTACCATTTTCGAAAATTGGCTCTGGATATCTTGGAAGACGTCTTTTGTGTTGTTAAAACATTTAATTCTTTATTATTTAAATAAAAGAATACAATCCCTAAATTCCAATAAATGTAGCATATCTTAATTCATATCAGAAGCGTTTTTATACAACACAAAACAAGTGAACTTAAGTAACAATATTATTTCGACATTTTTTGTAGTTTTGTTTATTTTTTCTATCGTTTTGTTTATTCATTTTCGTCAATTATTTTTAGTGACAATGCAATTACATTGCGAAATTGTGGAATTGTCGTGATTAAATTAAAATAAACTCTTAAATTTAGAAGCCATCTGTTAACATCACCATATCACTGACACACAAGAATGAGTTATTCTCAGGTCTGAAGTGTCCATCGTAGGAAAATTAGTTATAATACAATACCTGAGGATGACTTGTTACACATATTAGTTACTAGCATTTAGCCCGTCGCTTTGTTAAAACAGTGATTAATTATAGGCAGGTGATGCCAGAGTGTTTATTCCTTTGCTGCAAGAAGGAAGAAAAGTTGGATTAAAATTGGCTTTTCATGCAGCAAAAATTAATATTTAATCAAGCTCAAATTTTTTTATATTTTAAATTCGTATTATAGTTCCCAGGTAAAAATTCTGAGACGAAAGCTTTGATTGAAACGCGTCCAGATCGATTAGGTCAAGCTGTTTACGTGGAACCAGAAATGGGTGGAAGTCAAGAACTAACATCAATGATTGAAAATTATAAAATACCAATTGGTAGAGTGAAATGTAAAAATGAAGTTACGACTCTTAATAATTATCGCTTTTTCCAATTAGAATATTCTTTGACTGCCAATATGAGAACGGGTGCAGCACCGTCAATAAGTGCTCACCCATTTTGGCATTGGTATTCGAAAAATCATCCTGTCCTTTTGTCTGTAAGAAAATACAAGTTTGTAATTATTGGCAAACAATTTAATCGATTTTCACTTAGTGCGATGCCAAAGGAATTATGAACACGTCACTAACGAATGAATATTTGTTAGCAGCTCGTTCCTTTCAACTGTCTAGCACCCAAGTTTGGGATTTGAGTCAAAAGGGAATCAATTACATATTTGCAGATGATGAAACCAAAGCCAAGTTACATTCTAAATGGCGAATGTGGCAAGCTCATGAGGCGCCATCGTTTACTAATTTTTTTGATCAAGAGTTAAAACAAATTGTTTATCGTTTATTGTTAATTTATTTGCAAAATAAAACTCGATGATCCTCCTACACTTGGGGTGGGTTGCACCAATTTTAGTTAAATCATGGGTTAATTAATCTTAAGTTATGCTAACCTTAGATTTTAAACCACG
>JAQGAS010000996.1:0-28264 GCA_034686365.1 Pachymerium ferrugineum | reverse complement strand
GTTAAATATAACCGGATTTGAATGTTTAAAATTTTAATTTCGTTACGAGATAATACGAGTCTTTGAATTTAATGGATGAACTATTTTTAAGTACTTGAAAACCCTAGATTTAAGTTTTCACTTTGCTTATGTGACTAGAATACTTTTTTTTTACTTTTTTTCTTTCTTTTAATTACTAATTCCCTGTTTGTTATTAATCAACGTCCACATAACTTGAATTAAAACAATTTATTGTAACTTATATAAAGCACAAAATGAAATTATACGAGAATGTTAAATAATTTTTTCTTCAACTTCTTTAATTATTACGAATTCCAAGTGCTTGTTCTAATTCTGCACGTTTCTGTTGCACCTAAAAAAAAAAAAAAAAAACAGAAACTCAATTTATTAACTTTTTTCTCTCTCTTATAAAAAACTTTTTTTTCCTAAGGAATGAATTATTACTTTGCTGTAAAAGTAACGACAAACAGCTTCTTGGGCCCATGGTTGGTAATAAAATTCTGCATGGCGCTCTTCTTCAGGATTGCCAACCACGTCAGTCATCGTCTGTGCAAGAAAAAAATGTTGGTAAGATGAGAAAAAAAAATAATCATTCATCAAGATAGTGGGATGTCACCTTTAGGTCCCGATTCTGGGAAATTAGCCACTTGTTGATAAATTGCTGCGGATCTTTAGCGAAACTAAGGAAGAACTCTCGATGTGTCTTGAGTTGATTTATCGTTTCCACAGTTTCATGGATCTGCAATCATTAAAAAAGAAAAAAGAAAATCGATTAACACAAAAAAATCAATTTTCTCCTCATAAATCTTCCACTTTATTATCCAAAGATTGAATTTCTTGTTGATTAGAAGTTGACAGCAGGAAGGTGCTCATTTGAGATTTCAGTGTGTCATCCTGTAACAAGAAAAGTCGATAATTAGAAAAGGCTTTCATCAAGAAGCGAAGTCAATTTTAAAGAAAAAAAAATTTTTTTAAATTAACGTCAAAAGTTTTTTCTCTCTTCTCTTCCCCCCAGTACTATAAAAGCCACACCTGGGAGCTTACCACTTCCACATCAATATCATAACAAGCAGTTTTCTTCTGATCGGGTCCTTCAACGCTGCAAAAATTCAATCAATCATAAATTAATACCACCAAAAGAACACCGCCGAAAAAGCGCGTCACTACCTGATCAGATGATTGATGACGATGGGCTCAGGAGGATGCAATAACTGATTAAGGCGTTGCGGGATCTCAGCGAATTTCATTCGTGGACATTGGAAGATTCGTTCTAGGTATTTGTCACAAACGATGAATTCTCGTTCGTGAGGATCCTGCAATTTATGCGTTTTAATGTATTGCCATAGAGCAGTTATTATCACTGGCCGCGTTTGGGTGTGAACACCAAGCAAACGGGCCAAACACGAGTCCAATTTATACTGTAATGGCTGCAAAATAATATAAAATGGAATTAATTAATGAAGTTTTATTTATTTTTTTTTTTAAGGAAGTAGATACCTGATAATCTAATAAAAGAAGTATCGTGCATCGAACGTTTTTATCGCCAGGCCGTTTTACTTGAAAACCATCTGTCTCTTGTGTGTTCGGTGTACGATGCCACTAAAATACGAAATGTGGTGTGAAGTTACAAGATTTCATTCGTAATTTATCATTTCATATACCTCGACCAGATGGTTATCAGGCCCATACAGGTCTTTATCCAACTCGATAACCAGACTTTTGAAGAAGGAAGAGAATTTACGCTTTACTTTATTTGGGTCGTTTTTGGAAACAGCAGGCTGAAAAGATTCGTAAGTGTAGTTTATGTAAATGTTTTCTACGTAAATTTACTTTATCTTAGTTCCAATTAGTTAGCTACGCATAGCCCAGGCCTCCAAGTTTATATTTATTTACAAGTTTCAGAAATTTACTATGTAATGCTGTCACAAAGTGTAAAGGGAATATTTCTAGACTCAAATAGAACAGTCAAGATACGGTGTAAAACACACCACTAACTTCTCTAATATTAATTTTCAGCGGGAATGACTTAATAGTTAAATAGGGTTGCTCATATTGCAAAAATCAATCTTACAGTTTACAGGGTTTCAAACTAATGAATTATTAAGTTTGTAAGCTCTCCGAGGACGTTGTACAAATATCTCACTCCAGGTAAGCTAGTTTATGTTGCTGGGGTGTGGTTAAAATAATAATGAAAAGGAATTAATTTTTAATTTTACATCATCCAACAGGCGTCCTTCAACTCGCAATTCCCATGAAGCTACAGTTCCTTCTTCACCGTCCTAAGAATAGCAAATACAAGTAATAAGATTTCATTAATGTTTGAATGATTACTAATATTACTTCTCCTTCTGGTTTGGCTGGATAAAACGTATTCGATATAAAAATTCGTAATTTTCTTTTTTGCTTCATCGGTCTCTTGAGTGCCTCTTGAATGTCCAACTGTTTCCTCATAATAGTCGCATCCAACTTCCTCTCAAACGCCAACAAATCCATGTACGCTTGGGATTCAGGCACTAAATCCCGCACCTGTAAACCAAACAATTAGCACTACGCCATCTTCATCACTCTCCTTCGGCTACCTTTTGCGGTAGAATTTTGTCAGCCATCTTTTTCTTTTTCTTGTTACTAGGAAGATTGGAAAAATCACTGGGTAAAAAAAACAACAACAAAAAAAAAAGCATCAAAATAATCAATTAATAAAAATCTTTTTCTCAACTCAGTCGAAGAAAAGAAAAAAATTTCCTTTTTTTTTTTATAGTGAAGGAAGATCCACATACCTCTTTGGAGGTGGTTGTCTAGCATCCATTGGTCTCTTTCTAGATGGGTCCACCACTGCCATTCCACCTGGAGGTACTTGTGGCATTCGACCCTGGTATGGATGGCCCATTCCAGGGGATGGCATTGCTTGTACCACTGGCATCCTACCGGGAGTGACCGTTGTTGCTGGGTATGGTGGTCTTTGCTGCATCTGTGATAAGAAATTTCAAGAATTTAATTTGAAAGTTGGTAATGATGGGTATAGAATGCTGATCTTATTGATTCCATCTTACTTTGATATTACAAACTAATAGATAACATAATTTGAAATCTCCATAAAGAACATTTTGACAAATATTTTTATTTGTAACAGGGAAATTGCAATTTTAAGGCTCTTACAACTAAAAGTTTATTTAAAATTAGTGATCAAAAAGATCAGATTTCTATTGCACATTAATAAATTACAAAATTACCTTTATTTACATCAAACTTTTTTTTTTAAAAAAATATTTATATATTTAAAATCCACGTTACAAATATAAAAAAAACAACACTACCAAATGCTTATTCCACTAAAAGTTAATTACCCACATCACCCAAAACAGTAAAGAAAACCATCAGCATCTTCCATCATCCTCATCTCACAGACTAAATCTTAAGTGGAAAATCCAAAATCCTACAAAATTTAAAGCCCCAACCTGTGTAATTAAAAATTGCAATCAAAAAATAAACAAAAACGAAAAATCAAAGGTATTAATAGTGTAAGATGTTAGAAATTATCATCTAGACAAAAATTTAATCCTTTGGCACCAATGGCAGATCAAAAGGCCAAACCGCATCATGGAGGCCAAAAGATGCTCGGTTGAGGTCGAGGTGCTTTCTCCTGACGGGAGAGGAGGATGGGGTCGGATATTAAAATTGAAAAAATTTAAATAGGAGGTAAAAATGAACCAATGGACGAACCGCTCGTTTCCACTAACACTTGGTAGTCACCTACGGATCTAGATCGAAGTCAGGGGTGCGAACGACGGTGATGTTTTGACTCGGTCTGAATGACAACTGAGTTGAAAGGCAATTCAAAACACTTACTGGATATCCGGATTGATTATAGTGCCTCATGGGAGGGCCAGGAGCAGGAAATCTCTGCTGCGGTGGCGGTGGATTTCCTGGGCCTGGCATCGGGTAGCTCGGTCTGGTAGCCATTTTGACGCGGCCAAGCCAAGAGAAAGAGGCGAAGTGAAGGGATTGTTCGGATATTACTTCATTTTCTATTATATGCAATGTGATTTCTATTTCATTTAAATGCGAAGATTAATTAGAATGTTTTGTTCCCTGTAAGATTTTATATTTTTTATAACAGTATACTGTGTTTTTAAATTCATTTTTCTGATATTTCAACAATCATGTCCCATTTCCCAAATCCCTTCAGAGTTTGAATATAGATTGAGTCTGTTCTTGGCAGTGGAAATAAGGAGATAGGTATTACAGCGTGTTTCTGTGTTTTTATACCGATATGTGAATTTTGGTTGAATACAGTAATTTGTTGTTGATATTTATTTAGTTTATGAATCATTTGGTGCATTACTTTAAAATAATCATGTCGTGAAGTAATTTGTAACACATTTACAATTCATGTAAAGATGAAAATTTTGGAAATGTGTCCATTTGAAATATCAAATTCAATAAATACAAGTAAATTGGAAATTTACGTAAAAAATTAGTCGGATTAATCCATATCTTAGTGATTAATTCGCTAATTTGCCACGCGGTGGCGCTATCCTTCACTACTCGGCCACCATTCAAGCAACTACTGATACTCGAATATTTCCGCGTGTTAACCATGGCGTCGCAAGAAATGTTATTACCAGGAGATATTCAAAAGTTAAAGGTATTTATATACGTCACAGAGTGAAGTGTAGATTAATACGTAGATTTTAAGTTAATTACAACTGTACTCACGTCTAAAACATATTTTAAAACAGGTCGCCGATCTAAGACGTTTGTTAAAAGCGCGGGGGTTGCCCCAAACAGGCAACAAACTTGAGTTAACCGAAAGACTTCGTGCAGCAGTAGGAACGGAAGACAACAGTAAATGAAAAGAATATTGAATTTGTTAAATAAAAATAACGTTTATAATTTTTAGCTTTAGGTGACGACGATGAAGACGTCTTGGAGGTAAAATCCACTCAAGTTCGTCACTTTCTGCACTTTCTTTTTCATATTACACGTCAATTGCACGCTTAATAATTCTATTAATATAATTTTTACGGCATGGTTGTTCTTAAAAACTTTAATAATTAATCAATGCATGTCATAGGACGACGTATTAGCTGATGACGGAAAAGCCAGCGATGATGTTTCCTTTCAGGACGAAATTATTTTGAATTCACCTACTGCTACCGAATCGCCGTTGAAACTCCTTCCTGTATCAGTTGAAAAGACAAAAAAAGTTGTGGAAAAAGACGAAGTTGAAGATGATGCTACGAATAATAACAACAGCGATTCGTCTTGTGAAGAGAAAGTTTCCGTGGTCAAGTTGAAGGGACTTTCAGATGACGAGGTTAATTTTCTTTTAGAATTGGATTGAGTACTATTAAAATTTTTTATTTTGAATTTAGAAATTAGCATTAAGGGCTAAGAAGTTCAATTTACCTGCAACTGATGAAGTGAGAAAAGAAGCACGAGCTGAACGGTTTGGAATAAGTAATGCCGGGAAGACGGGGACTTCGTTAAATGTAAAGATTTTTATTTTATTTTAGAGTGCTTAGGGTTTTATTTAAACATCTGTTCGTTTTATAGGATTCGGAGCGGATCAAAAAACGGGCTGAAAGATTTGGAGTTTCAAAGGTTCTTGTATTTATTATTTATGGAGCTTTTGCAAATTAACTTGCACAATTCACTATCTACGGGGTAGGCAGAACTGGAGTTACTTACGATTTATGCTCTCTGCATCCTGTAGATCGTTATTAAGTGTATAAGTTGCGCAAACCTTACGAGATTAAATTGAGTAAACTCTTAATTTATTGAGTTTTAACAAGTAATATTTTGTTTTAGATTGATGATTCCAAAAAGTTAAACCTCAGAGCACAAAGATTTGGGTTAAATAACACAAATAATTCAAATAAAGTAATGTCTTTGTAATTTTCTTTACAATTTTGTTTACTCATTCAAAACATTTTTAGGTCCAAAACACGGAGGCACAATTGCTAAAACGTAAAGAACGATTCGGAACTGTATCGGAAAGCGAAGACTTGGAAGTATAATGTCACAAAAACAAGTTTTGTGTGAAGAAATCTAATACAATTTTTTTTTTCAGGCTAAAAAGAAAAAGCGAGCTGCTCGGTTTGGCCTTATCTAAAATTTAAACACTTCATTTTTTTGTTTTATCTCAACATAAAATTTTTATTTTTCCTGCAATCTTAAAATGTAACAGTTCTACATTGAATTTACGTATAAGTATAAATAAAAACAAAATTCATTACTTTCGTAAATTAACAAATTTTTATTCACTGATCCCAATTTCCATTTATAATTTATTATAAGCGATTCCCTTTTCAGAAGTCGAGCCTTGATTTAAATATTCATTCAACTCGTTCCAAGCAATTTCAACTTGCTGCTGTGTAAACTCTTTATCCCATGCAGTACAGAAAACAACATTGGCGGCTGCGATTCTCTCTTCGTTGCTCAACTGAGAATCAACTCGTTGTTGAGCCTGAATTTCAGGTAGGTTGTCACGTTCTTGAATCCGTTTAATAGCCTAGTAGAAACACTTTTTAACATCTTACAATTAGCTCCAATAATTTACCCAAACCTCATCTCTTGGAATAAAAGATACCCAAACTTCATTCACTAAACGTGTCATCCCACTTTCTATTAAAACAGGAACTTCTAACACGATAAATTTCTTTCCTTCTGTAGTGTAACGTGAAATCTCATGTTGTAACATAGACTCAAGTGTTGGCCAGACGATTTGGTTTAACTTGGTTAGTTTATCCTACAGATTTAAATGTAAGTAGTATCTTTAATTTTAGAAAAAAATTTATTGATCTTACAGGATTTGAAAAAACTAATTCGCCTAATTTCCTACGGTTGATCAAACTATCCGATCCAATCATTTCTTGACCAAATTCAACTATTATTTTGTTATAGACTTCTGTACCAGGAAGATACGATTTATGTGCGAGTTGATCAGCGTGAATTACAGCCATTCCTAAATCCTCTAAACGCTTTGCTATGGATGTTTTACCGCTACATATTCCACCGGTAAAGCCAATTATGTAAGGGTGTTTAGGAAAACCATTTCTTGGCTATTAAAAATGTAAAATTTATTTTTTAGAAAAGAATACCGACGAATTGAGCCGACAGAAGAAGGCCCACCATGGTAAAGTGTCCTCTGACATCACTGCAAAAAAAAATTCAACCAATTGCAGACAATTACGAGAAGAGAAAAGACGAATCCCAGCACAAAAAAAAAACGAATTGTTGCTTTATCTGCACTACGATTGGTCATTTAAATTCTCCTAATTCGTTGCTATTGGTTGGAATTTTTTTTTCGTGATATTTCTGCGTCTGAGGACACTCGTTAACACAGTTTCGTGCCTTAGTAATTTTTATTCTATTCAACCTCTGGATTTTTTAATCTTCTTCCTAATAACCTCATTCTCTGTGTTGATGAACTGATTTTCAACTCTTCATATTTCCCATGATTCGAATCAAATACAAGATTAACTGTGTAAATATCTAGTAATTTCAAACCCTATAAAATAGAATGAAGACTAAATAACAGTTCAAAAAAAGTGCAAATTTTATTTTTCACCTTTTTAAATCTTTCCTCATTCACTTTTTCACCACCTTTCACTGTCTCTTCACTAACCACAATACATTCTAAATTAGGATCAACCGTTGATGGACCAAAAGGATCAGGTATTGGGGTTACGAAATAATTAACACTCGGCTCAACATCTTTCAAGAATTCCTCTACTTCCTTTACTCGTTTTTCCGTAGGAAAAATTAACTCACGTAAAACTTTTCCTGCAAAAATAATAAGTAAATTTAATAAACTTTTGTATGCTTAATTTTTTTCGTTTTACTTTTAACCATAGATTCATCAGTGACACCAACAGTCAGTTGTTTGCGACACCGAATTAAAGCTTCGCTCAATAGAATTTTATGCCCTGAATGAAGTCTATCAAAGGTACCACCTAAAACTACATTATCGTATTCTTTCCAGTCGTTTTCATTAGGAGACAATTCCTCTTGGTTAATTTCTTTTGTATGCAGGCGTACGATAGGAATATTTTCAGTGTCTTGCAAAAATTTTGTTTGTAAGAAACTTTTCACATCTAGTTTCGTGTTTTCATTCGTCAAAATGACATCGAACTGGTTTTTCGTCGCTCTTTTTACAGGGCTAAGCGGCTTGAAAGTCGTGTCTATTAACACTCGTACGTCTAGATTACTGCAAATTGTATAAGCGCTTGCATAGATTAGTGAGATAAGTTTACTGCAAGCGTATTTTTCTGCTGGAGAGTTTAAAATTGAAGTTGTTGGTGGCGAAATTTCTTGCGTTATCGGTTGTAATTGGATGTATAGCGTCTTTTTTACGTGGTTATTAGCTAATTGGAGAATCAGGGAGACTTGGGATGCTACAGCGCGAAGCGGGGTAGTAAGAATGAGCAATCCAGTCGAAACCATCTTGGAAAAATTATCTGTTTATCTCATTTTACACGTTGCAGACGAAAACAAAATGAAACCGATTCCGTATAAAAATCAAACCGGTCGTCAACTAGAAAGAACGGTTCGAAACATGTAGAAACCGAAATTGTAAGTTACGTTTTCAAAAAGCAGGAAAATATTATGTAGTCAAAAATTCTTTCAAAACTAGTGCAATTTTAGTTTCCAGAATTTTTTGATTACTATGTTCAGTCAACACGCTAAATAAATGAATTTTCCGTTTAAGGTGACCACAAATGACGTCATTCCCAACCTAACCGAAGCACGTGACTCAATTAACCCAATCACAACATACATCCAGTTTCTAATACAGCAATGGCGGTAAATATTGGCGATTTCTTCAAGTGTGAGGGATAGTGTTTAATGTAGAAAGGAACCCGCTTGAGATTGCCGAATGTGTGCTCTTTATGTGCGTCCGGCTTCCGAAACGAAAATCAATTTACTATGGTGATCCAGCGGCTAGTGGATGAGGTTTGAACACCCTCTTTTTAAAATGCTTTTTTTTTAACCCAGTAATCAAAATCAGGTTAGGCTTAGGTAAAAGTGCAGCGAATTACACCTGAGAATTTAAATTTAAAGGGTTGTAATATTTAACAAAACACTCCCTCTGTTATTTAAAATTTAAATTATGTCAAATAAACTTGAGAAAACGATAGATTGAGCAGTAGGCTGTTGTAATGGATTAAAAATATTAGTAAATCATTAACATTTTTCTCAAGCAAAATTTACACTTAATAAAAATTTTCAAAAAAAAAAAGTTACAGTTGTTTATGGATGAGATTTGCGAAATTTTTGTGCACTTGTGTTATTCCCAGGCGGTTGTGGAACAGAACGAGCGTGCAGGATCTGTTGATGGACTGTTGGCATTTTCCTTTAAGACTACATTTACTCGTGATCCGAAGCTTAGATTGGAATCCTCTTCCTTAACTCCGCTAATTGATTCTACTGAGGACATCCAGGTAGTGTAATCTTGCACGTGTGTATCCTGCTATCCCAAAAAAAAATATTGAAATGTTAAAAAAAGATTCCTTTCCGTTTTTATTGGTTTTTTTTCTTTCACCTTTTCCCTAACGCTCATTTATTTTTCTCCCGCTTTTAACTATTTTCTATTTGGTTTGCTTGAGAGAAATGGTTTTTAAAATTACTGCATGATTATTTAGTTGCTGCTTTTTGCTTTATTTATAATTTGTAGATAGCATCAGCCTACTGATGAAATATTTACGGTTTTTATTCTCGGGTGTTTATAAAAGATGGATTAAACGAAGTAGTGGGTTACGCGTTTCTATTTTCTGGTGTAATCATTCAATTTCTTTTTATTTTTTCGTATTTTTAGCCTCCATTAGTGCAAGCAATATTCCAAGGCGATTCAGATGAAGTGCAAAATCTTTTGTATAAACAAGAAGATGTCAACTGTCAGGTAATTCGTTTTCAAATGTTATGGGTGATGTAATTTTTAAATTTTTTTTTCTTAATTTAAGGATCACGAAAGAAGGAGTCCACTGCATGCAGCAGCTTATTGTGGGGAAGCTGATATTGTGGATGCACTTATCTTGAGTGGTGCTAGGGTTAACATCAAGGATAACAAATGGCTGACACCACTACACAGAGCATGCTGTTCTGGAAGCGAAGTTAGTATAATATAGTGGAAAGTTTGAGTCTAATTAACGTGATGAGATTTCATTACGTAAATATAAAAATCCCTATTCTCGAACTAGTTTTAAGTCTTTGATGACGTCACGCACAAGTTTGAAAAATGGAGTATAGGTGACAAATATTCTTAAAGACTGTCAACTTCGGAAATTTACTTTCAGAAAAGTTTTTAAAAGGTTATGGGAGCGAATAAAGATTTTTTTCAATTCCATTTGTGAGACCAAAACTTTAACAAGCTTGTGGTTATTTGTAACTTATCTTGACGATTACAACCAATTCCATTAATTTAAAAGCACGACTACAGCTCATGTGGTTTATGGGATCCCTTTAAGTATTAAGGAAATGATCAAAAAGGTTAATTTTTCAGACCAGTGCAAAACCTTTACAATGCTTTTTTTAGACGCTGGAGTAGTGTTGCCTTTCACTGGAAAAATTGTAAGAATGGGAACTAGGCTTTAACGCCGTTAAACCGTGAAATGTTAAAGGTGAAACCACAATTCTGAGAACACACTAAATCTTCTCTGTTGTTGTTGTCGTCAAAAAGCATCTCATTTCCATTTCCATTAATGAATAAAAAATAATCCTCAGTTTCGGTTTAAAGAGTAGTCATGCAACTACCTACATTTTCCTAGTAAATGATGCGCAACACGCCAATGACCATCGTTATATTATTCTTCATGTAAATGGAACAAATAATGCAGCAGCATTTTTAACCATTTTGAATATTTCCCTAAAGTTTCAATGTATAAAAAGCATTCATCATAATATATTTTCTCTTATTTCAGGATACAGTCGAAATATTGCTACGCCACCAAGCCGATGTAAATGCACGCGATAAAAACTGGCAAACTCCATTACACGTTGCATCGGCAAATAACGCTATTGGATGTGCCGAGTACATTATTCCTCTTTTGGGAAATGTAAATGTCACCGATAGAGCCGGACGCACTGCCTTGCATCACGCAGCATTCAGTGGACATGTCGAGGTCAAAGAAGAAAAACAAAACACCTATTGGCACGCAATATTTACAATATTGAATATTTAATTTTCCAGATGGTTGAACTGCTATTGAAACAAGGTGCCTCTGTCAATGCCTTTGATAAAAAAGAACGTCGTGCCATTCACTGGGCTGCGTGCATGGGACATATGGATGTGGTGCGCACTTTGGTCAAACATAATGCCGAGTTAAATGTTCGAGATAAAGAGGTAAGTAATGACAGATTTGAGATAGAAAATTTCTCTTATATTATTCTTGTAAATAGATGTACACCCCATTGCATGCAGCAGCAGCCAGCGGCAAAGCCAATATAGTACAATTGTTGATCGAGTTTGGAGTTGAAGTGGACGTCGTCAATGCGTATGGCAACACCGCGTTACACGTTGCTTGTTTCAACGGACGTGAATTGGTCGTACGAGAGTTGTTACCAGCTGGAAGTAACATTAACGCTGTTAATAACAAAGGGTTGACACCGCTGCATTATGCATCGGCATCCACTCACGGTGCGACGTGTTTGGAAGAGTTGATCAGGGGGGGCGCTACCATTAACGCTCGTAGCCGAGATGGCAGGACCCCTTTGCACATGACTGCTATTCATGGTCGGTTCACTCGTGCGCAAGCGCTCATTGACAGTGGCAAGTAAAAATTTTAACTCGGCGATGATGAGATAATGATTTGTTTTCTTAAAGGAGCGATCGTCGATTGTGCCGACAATGAAGGATGTACTCCACTTCATATCGCTGCCAGATACGGACACGATTTACTGATCGGCACATTGCTGTCGCTTGGTGCTGATCCAAAACGTCAGGGAACGAGTGGTATGACGCCACTACACGTCGCTGCTCTACATGGCTACACCGAATGCTGCCGCAAGCTGCTATTGGAAGGAACAACGTTGGATATGCCGGATGATGTTGGTCGAACGTGTGTCCATATGGCAGCCTGCGGGGGGTAAATGAAAAAATATTGAAACCTGATCAATTTATAAATTTTAATTATTTGTAGAAACGAGTGCCTTGAACTTTTGATGAGTTTCGGAGCTGATTTCAAAATTGCAGACAACACTGGCAGGTAAAAAGTTTAGTTGTTTAATTTTTAAATATTATTTTAATGTTGATTCTCTTAGGCTGCCAATTCATTATGCCGCCATTAAAGTTCGCCCCCAGTGCCTAACCACACTATTGGCTGCGGGATCCAGTGTTAATAGGCAAGATAGCAATGGCTGCACCCCGCTCCATTACGCAGCAGCCACCGATTTCGAGGGAAAGTAAGATCTGGACTATTTACTTGAAAAATTTTAAGTATTAATGTTGATTTATTTTTTTAAGATCTGTTGAACAACTTCTACAATCAAAGGCGGATCCATGTATTCAGGATGCTCAGGGCTTTTCTGTACTTCACTATGCTTCCGCAAGCGGCAATAAACAAGCACTCGAACTGGTAAATCATTGAGATTTATCTTATTTAATTTAATAATATTTAATTTAAAAAAATTCTAATTGTAGTTGTTGGGCACGCCAGCGAAGTCGATGCTAACGGAATCAATCAATGACCCAAAAGTGTCTCCCCTTCATTTAGTGGTGATTATAAGTATAATATTTTAATATTTTATTTTCATCTAATTATTTCTTGTAAAGGCTTATCACGGTCATGACGCTTGCCTGTCCCTTTTGCTCAACTATGAAACAGACGTGAATTGCAAAGACGAAATCGGGCGGACACCTTTACAGCTTGCTGCTTTCTACGGACACGTCGAGTGTGTTTTACTCTGCCTAAAACATGGTGCCACAGTCACTTTGCAGGACAAAGAATTTGACCGCACAGCCGTCCATTGCGCTGCCTATGGCGGTCATACCGATTGTCTTCGCCCAATCTTAGAAAGCGGAGGTCCCACTTCTGTCGATGTTGTTGACAAAAAAGAAAGGTCTCGGAATTAAATTTTTTTGTAAAACTGATTTAGTAAACGACTTAAATTATTTTCTAGGACTCCATTGATGCTCGCTGTTGCCAATCGACACACTGACTGTGTCATGCTGTTATTAGAAGCTGGCGCTACTGTAAATACTTACGACGCTAGTGGCCGAACGGCTGCGTTTGCGAGTGTAACACAGATAAATTGTGTATTAATGAAATTTTTTTAAAAAAACAATAATTTTTTTTTAGGCGGTTGTTGGCCACGAAGATTGCATTAATGCTCTTTTAGGTCGCGGTGCTGTCGTTACACATAGGGATAAAAATGGGAAAACACCGCTCCATTTGGCGGCTGCTAATGGGCATTCTAGTGTATTGACGTCATTAATTCAACATTCAAACGGTCAAATTGATAATTTGATTGATAGATTCGGGTATACACCACTCCATTGGGCGTGTTATAACGGTATTACAAGAGTTTTCTTTTAAAATTTGAACCACAACTAAAGTTTTTAAATTTATAGGACATGAGGCGTGTGTAGAATTATTATTAGATCAAAGTAAACAAAAAGAGTTTCCAGGCAATTTATTTTCACCTTTACACTGTGCCGTGTAAGTATTCTTAATGAGTTGTTTATGTGTGTAGATTTTAGTATATGTTTGTGTTTGTTTTGCATATTGTTTGTTGCGTTTGCAGAAGTAATCCGTAAGTAAATTAATTACACTCCCTGAAAAAAGGAATTGTATTTTAAAGTTTTGGTTTTTTTATTTTTAAACAGGCTTCAAAATAGTGATGCATGTGCTGAAACACTTCTGACACATTTTGGCAGTCATATTGTGCATTCTAGGGATCGAAAAGGAAGGTAAAGAACGATGATGGCAATTTAATACTTTTGACAAAGCTTTGATAGTTTAAAACTTGATTCAGGTCGCCTCTCCATGCTGCTGCCTTTTACAATAATATTGACTGTGTTCAGATATTGCTCAATCATAAAGCTGAGGTCAATATCGCAGATTCCTCAGGAAGGACACCGCTCATTTTCGCTGGAATGAATGGTCAATGCAATGTGTTAGGTAAACACTAGGTAATGTAACGATACAATTTTATAAATTAATTATTATTATGGTAGAATTGCTGATAGAAAACGGTGCAGATGTAACGGTTCAAGATGTTGAAAAAAATTCAGCTCTGCATTACACGTGTCTCAGGGAACACGACACGGCGGCTTTGATCATCCTAGAGAAAAGCAATGAACCTGACATTATTCATGCTACAAATAACGACATAAAAACGTATTATTGTTTTTATTCAGTTTATAAAATTGAGATGGTTAACTCGTGTTTGTTTTAGACCTCTGCATATTGCGGCCAAAAACGGTATGGTTGCAGTCGTTCATAATCTTTTAATGAAAGGGGCGAATGTACTCGCTGAAGATGCAAATGGTGATTGGTTTTTATTCAACATAACGGATTGTTTCTATAAATTAATTTAACACAAGGTCCTTTTGTAGGTCATACTCCTGCATTGGCTTGTTGCCCAAATAACGACGTGGCTGACTGCTTAGCACTCATTTTATCAGTAATGCCTTTATCAATCAACGATTCTGTGCAATCATTTCGATTCTCCGACGTCATCAACATGAGTAAATTTTAGATTTTAAACTTTCAGCCTAGTGTTCAACATAAGGGCGTTCAAATCAAATAGTATACAGCGTTCATTTTTTTTATGCTCGCTTTTAATACCCATTCTTTGATTTTATGATTCTTACTTTATGACACTTACTCTCTTATCTGCAGTCAATCCGCGGGTCTATATGGTTGTCGCTCGGTTTTGTTTCTTCACCCTCTGCCAATCTTTTGGTGGACTTTTAAGTTAAAAACCCCCTAACATTTTGAATTCTTTCAATTTTATTTTTTTATCGAGGGAAGAATCAATATTTTAATCGATTTGAAATATTGATATTCTAATCGATTGAAATGTCACTTTTTTTTCTTTTTTTTTTTTTTGTTTATTTTTTTTTTTTTCCCTCTGTTGAGCCTTTTTATATAGCATTTTGTCTCTCTTAAAACGTTTAAAAAGTACCCTCATTAGGCTTATGGTGAATAAGACAGGGATTACAAAATTCATCCCAATGGCTAACTCAATTCTTAAATTACATCGTCTGAATGCATACAAAATCTGAATATTAGGCTTTAAGTTGGATATAAAATAAGTATTTACCCATTTTTTTCTTAAAGGTCTGGGCACGGGTTCTCACATGTTAAATCAACGCCCGTCCGATTACATCGACAGCCCGCATGGTAGCGCAGATATAACCCGTGATCAAGGCTCTTATCAAAGCTCCGATTCGGAATTCTATTGACTAGCGCTACTCATATTAGCGAGCACCAATTGCGGAAATTTAATGCGTAATCCAATGTCTCCAGAAATTCATGATTACGCCAATACTTAAAAAGAAAAGTATAGAAAAAAAACAGGATTTAAATCATTACAGGTATTAATACTAAAAAGAATGAAAAAATCTCAGGTTTTGTGGGGGACAAAACGCACATTTAAGAGTTAGGTTAAAATAACTCAGATTGTGGTGCTCATTTCTCCGATGCATTTTTTCAAGCTGACTCTTTTTTTGAGATTGAATACATAAAATTGTTAGAGATCAGCTGCGAAAAGCCTTAAAATTTCTGGGAACCGAAGAAAAAAGTAAAGAGATAAATATTTCAAAGTGTTTTCCAAAGAGTTAAAGACACTTGCGTAGTGAATTATTAATACTTACTAATTTAAAAAAAAAAAAAAAAAGAAAAGACCTAAAAAGTGTGTGTTTATAGCAGTCCAAATCTGTGTGCCTGTAGCTATGTTAAAAAAAAAATTTATCAAAAAAAAAAAAAAAAGAAAGAAAAAAAAGAAAACTTTTAGTCAGATATTCTAGTCTGAAAAAAAAGTTTTGTGAAGCAAACATTTTTATATTTATCATATCTAAAATGAATTCCAGATAATTCCATCCTTTAATAATAATAATGAAACCTCTTTGAGTAAAATAAAAAACCGATGCCTTAAGCAAATTAGAAACATTGAAAAGATCAAGTAACTCATCTCTGGAAGAGGTTGTAAAACAAAAACAATGAAAAAAAAAAACAAATTCAACATTTTCTGGAATGAGATTAAACATATCTTCTTGCCAGTACTCAAATAGTCTCCCATATCTAAATTATTTGAATTGTGGACTCAGTATTATAGGATAAATTATCGTGTGAGCGAAATAGATCTCATGCTTATTGTGTAACTAATAGAATTTCTATCGACTTTTTAGTTTTCTTTTGTGTAATGGCATTAGTTCTTATTCAGGCCTTGGAGTTAAATTGTAGATTTTTATCCACTCATCTCTCAGTGCCCTTCAAGAAGAGAAAAAAAAATCTTATGCAGTGTTGTAATTTATGAAATGTATAAATTTTCTTAACACAATCAAATAGATTCATCATTCCAATATTATGTTGTAGATGTGACTTTTTCATGTGATGGGATTCTAAGGCCTGTGTGATTTGATGAGTGATACATATTGGACCTGAGAAATAATTAATTGGTATATGAAATTTGTATTATTATTATTCGTGTCTCTTTATTTTATTGGGAAAAGTTTAGTTTTTGTAACATTCCCAATTTTTGCTCAAATCCGCTATGTTCCAATTTTCAAAGAGGTTCAATCTGCATTGCTTATTTTGTTTGTTGGGGTTTTTGAAAATTATGGTGTGTTTTTAATTTTTTTTCTTCTTCCCTATGAGAGAAAAAAATTCATATATATAAAATATATATATAAACTTGTAGAAATTTTTTTTTTCTCTAGTATTTGAAAATGTGTCGGTGCTTAGAAATTGGTGACTTCATTCCAGTTTTTATTTTTTTTGCAAAAATGACAGGGTTTTCAGGGCCACTTTTTTTAATGGTATTTTTTTATATTGGTCTTCCAATATGAGGAACAAACACATTTCAAATACTTAGAAATCATCCTTAAAAAAAAATCATTAGTTTGTATATTTTTTCTTTTTTCAAAAAGATTTAGAAATCATTAATTTCAGGTTGTGATTAAAAGTATTTTGAAACAGTTTGTTGGGCTGGAAAAAAAAAATGAATAACAGTTCGTCTAGGCACAACGCAATCATGTTTGAGAAATCATTGATTTTAGTGAAAAGCAATGCAACAGCAGTTTTTTTGATATTTTATGTTAACGTAGACTGATTATGCTTTATATACAGATAAATGTGCCAAACACTGTGATATTTAGTGGCCCTTGGATGAATAGTGAAAGACAAAAAAAAAAAAAAAAAACAAAAAAAAAAAAAAACAAGTTTTAAAAAATGTGTTTTCCTATGTATATTTTAATTATTACTTTTCTGACTTGTATAGATTGGCTCTATCAATGGATTTAATGGACATATTGTGCCTGTAAATTTTTAAAATTCAAAGTTTCCTTTTTCTAAGGGAGTTTCAACCGCCCATGGAACTTGTTTCAGAAATCATGGAAATGACTGTGAAAAATTGTTAAATTTATTAAGCCATTTGATGTGAGTGGAATGTGATCGAGTTTTATGTTCAATTCATTCCCGAAAGAGAGGAAAAAAAATGTGAACTATACAAATTTTAAGTGTTAACATATTTCACCAATTTTGTTTTGTAAAAGAATGCAAAAAAAAAAAAAAACCAAATTGATGCAATGACTAATCAAGACGTGAAATTTTTGTAGAATAATTACTTTCACATCAAAAAGTTGAAAAAAAAATTTGACTGGAAAATATTTTGTTGTGAATAAATTCTTAATTTAATTTAAATTATATTAATTTCTACATAATTCAGTTTTTCATACGTTTTCTTTTTTCTGTTAAATATACACATACAAAATAATATTTCAATTTTTGATCAAAGGACTTAAATCGGTGAAGTAAGTATGTTGCATGGCATCATCGGCTGACATTCTCAACGAGGGGTTGCAAATGAGAAGCTTCTAGAAATATGTAAATATATTTGTATAGTAAGTATAAAACGTCACGATTTTTATCTGCTACTTGTAAGAGATCTCGTCCTTTGCTGCCTAATTTAGGAACCACTTGGGCAAACGTCATTGTCGAGTGGTAAACTGGAAAAGGTTTGAAATCTGGAAGTTGAGACATCCCCGACCAGGTGTCTTCAGTCGGCGTGCCTAGGAGTTTGAAAATGCGTTTTAATTGATCGTCCACATCGCTGCCAGGGAATAAAGGTCTGCCAGCGTTGGCTAATTCAGCGAAGATGCAACCAGCCGACCACATATCAATTGATGTTGTGTACAATTTTGCTCCGAAAAGGACATCGGGAGGTCGGTACCATAATGTTACAACCTAAAGAATAATTTTATTTTTATTTAAAAATTTTCAGTAATTTTTATTTTGTTTTATTTTGTGTACTTCGGCGGAATAACAGCGAACGGGAATGCCAAAAGCTCTAGCTAAGCCAAAATCAGCCAATTTTAATTCACCATTCTGTAATATAATTAGATATTTACAAATATTTTCTTGTCAAACATTTTAAGATGGAAATTGAACCTTATTAATTAATAGATTTTGTGGTTTTAAGTCCCGGTGTAGGACATTGTGACTATGGCAAAACGCAAGGCCTCGTAAAAGTTGGTACATAAACGACTGTAAGAAACTTGGAATTTTATTATTTTTTTCATTTTCTGTATTTTAATTGAATGCACCTTGACTATGTCAGGATCAATTTCTCCATTCAAACTATCAAAATATTTTTTCAAATCTTGATCGCAATGCTCGAATACAAGTGTAAGCTTCTTTTCGCTGTGTAGAACATCGTGTAAACGTACGATGTTTTTATGTTTTAGTTCTTTGAGTAAACAAATTTCCCGCAAAGCTGATGATGGTACCCCCTGGAAACATTATTAAGAATCTATAATGAATAATTTGTAGTTCTTTTTCTCACGTCTTACCAACCTCGTCGTCGTCGTCTAATCGTACTCTTTTTAATGCTACGATTTCATGGGTTTCTCTGTTTTTTGCTTTGAAAACAGTCCCGTAAGTTCCTAGTAGAAAATATGTGTTAATTAACGTTTTTTTTTCTCCAGTAAAGCTCGTAGGTATATGATCACACGACTGGATTACATCATTTAGGGTTAAGTAAGTTTAATTTTGGATTTTTGTGATTTAATTTACCTTCACCGATTTTCTCCAATTTTTCATATTTCTGCATTACTTGTTAATATTGTCATGCAACTTTTGTAGACGACGCTTTGCAGCCAGTGGTTTGTTTTCTATAGAGCAGCACAAATGATGACCGTCATTTACGTAAGGTTTGTATTAGTTTCGGAAAATAGTTGGTTTATTTGTTCGAATAGTAAAAATTTGTTCTAAAATTTTACAGAATGTAATATTACAGTGTTTTTAATCTAGTTAATTTTAGTTTGGAAGTAAGTGTTATGTTGATGATGTGATTTCAGTTGATTTTTTGTTTCGACGATAGATGGCGATAAGAGTTAGAGTAATAATATTTTTGTAGTCAATTATTATTGTGTTGAAACTACATATCGTTGCATGTTATCGCTTTATTGATGCTTCCGTTTTACATTTTATACAAACGCTCTTGTGAATAATTTATTTTAAGAAAAAATATTTTTTCTAATAATGATCAATAGAATATTGTACCACTTAAAATAATTAATATCTTTCGATTTTCGTAAAAATAGTGCAAAAAAAAAAAAAAAGTAGGTCAGTAACAAAAAAAAAAAGTTAAAAATTACAAACTTATAAATAATGAAAAAAAAATTGGTTCCGCCCGGGATCGAACCGGGGACCTTCTGCGTGTAAAGCAGATGTGATAACCACTACACCACGAAACCACTATACAAAATTGTCACTAATTTTTGTTTATAACTGAATTAGAATTGAATCCTTTACTTTACTTTGTTACATGCTTTTAACTATTAGCTGTTTGAAGAAATTGGATCAAATTTTAAAATTTAAATTTTAGTCTTATCTTTTATCCTCATCCACTCAGATCAACACTAAATTTACCACTAGGTGTCTCCATTTCCAATTCAGCGCATGCTCAAACTGCTTCCAAAGATGATAACGTAAACGAGCGGTGCAGAGGAGACGAAGTGTGCGTTTCGTGGGCCCAGGTGGGTCGTGTATCGATAAGAAAAACGAATGAAAAACGGACAGGAGGCATTAGTAGGCAAATCGAAGCGGGAAGAACCGATTTAAAAGTAATGCGGAGGAGATTGCAACGAATAAACGACGTCGGCCAACGAATGCAGCCCTCGCCGGACAAAGACACAACCAACCGCCGGGAAAGAGTTGCACACACCGTCGAAGGAGAATAAAAATCGCGCGCCTGGTCTTTCAATAACGGTAAGTGAATCGAGGGGGGTGAATGAATAAGGTTACAGATCTGTGGCTTTCGAACATCTGGTTAGGCGATTTTCTAAATGAAAAGAAATTTTTTTAGGAGGGATTTTATAACATTTTTTTTTGGGTTGAGGAAACAACGAGTTCGTTGTTTAGGTTTGCACTGAAAGTGAAGTCAAAGGGGGAAAATCGAACGGCAAAATGGAGATTAAATCCACATTGGGGGTGTGAAAGAGTTGTTGATACTGGGGGATAAGATGGAGGTTGATTTTAAAATCGAATTTGTTTTGTCGTGACTGTGTTTATTGATTTTTAATTTTTTTTAAAAGCGAAGCAAAACGATAAGCAAACATAATAATATTAAGAGGAAAAAAAGTTTGTTTTTAACAACAGAGGTCATCTATATCAGGTGCAACAGGAAGAAGTCAAAGGCCAATGGCCACACATAAAAACATTTATACAAACATTTAAAAAAATCGTAACAAAACCTAACTTTAATTTTAAACCTCTTAAATAAACATTTACATACTAAAACATTCCATCCCACAATCCAACACGCACCAAGATTTTTTTATTTAAAAATTTCCATATTCAAATCCTTTTCATCATCACTTCCCATTAAACCCTACAATACATCAGCTGCAGCGCCTTTGCCCTCTAGAAGGTTAAATAATTAAAAAAATTCCCCCCTCTGTTGTCGCCATGAAAAAACATGTTAATAGTAAAATGTCTTAAACGTTCATTAGCCACTGTGCAGGTGGGTGGGGTTTGAATCAGCTGGCCTTTTGGAATGGATCCAATTGTCGATGAATCCTTTAATGAACTCCTTGAATTATTTAAAAGAAGTTATTCATTTCGTTATCGGAACGACTCATTGTGTGAAATGACATTCAATTCAATGCGAAGGTTCATGTCTGAGTTTTATAACCAGTTAGAAGTTTGAATTATGGTAATGTACGCGGGTCGTATTTTTTTATGCTGTAAAATGATACTTGGGCATATAGTAAGGGTTATAACTATAAGAGATAAGAGTTCTAAACCGTTTTTATTTTTTATAAAAAAAAAAAAAGGTCGTAACTCAAGGCCGGCGGAGTCACCACGGGTTCGTTCTTGCTGCAGCAGCTCAGACGTTTTGCTCTCCATTTCCCTTCCCACCCGAAAAGAGTGTTTTGCAGTTGGTTCACACAAAACGGTTGAAAATTTCATCAACAGTATTGTCTTATCAAAAAAAAAATTCTACGATGTAAAATCCAACCAATAGCAGACAAATGGGAGATATGAAATGACGAATCACAGCGCAGTCTAACAATTGGTTTCGCTTATTTAAGCCTGGAACCGCCATTAAAGTTCCAGGCGTGAGTAATGCTAACTCAATTGTTGGTTAGTTTGTACTGTCGGGTCAACATAGTATTCTTTGATATTAACCTGAAACCCACCTCAGGTGTATCTCAACCAGCACAAATAACAAGTTTATGATAACGGGTTTAAAGACCCGGTGCTGTGTATATTCGACCGGTGTTCTGTATTCCACCAATGTTTCTTATCCCGGCAATATTGTATCAAGGGCTTATTCTTTTACATCTTCCTGAAGCAATGATTTGGGTAAATAAAAGTGAAGCTCAACGTTTAATGTTGGCCATCTGCCATTATATTATTACTCCTCAAGCTGTGTTGGTTACGGAAGGGAGAGAGACATCTAGTGAGTGTAATGCCAGATGATTGGCTCCTTGATGTACCGTTAAGTTGTGTATGACTGTCTACTTTTTCCACCGTTTTGATCGATTTGTTTGTCTTTTATTAATCACTGTATGTGTCATTTTACACAGGAAACCAATATTGGGTGATGTCATGTTTTTTGGTTGGCGCCAGTGACGTCATGTAATGAGAAAATCGTTAGGGAGTAGTTTAAATGTATTAGTAAATGGAATTATGGGTAGAATAAAAATCGATTTGCGGGCATTCTTCAATTGGACAAACGAGTTGCCCCTTTCTTTGCAAGAGGACACAAATTAATGATTTCTAGCGGCCATTTTTCCCAGAGTTCCACCCACTGAAACCCGAATCCCTTGCAGCAGCATGAAGCAGACAGATTTGTTCCCCCTTTCTCTCTGTACAACTATTTTTAGTGTGGAAATAATAGTTATGTAATTAATGTGTAACACGTGTTATTACAGTTGTGCGCTCTGAAGTGTGATTATAGATTAATATGGTGGCCCACTTGTTTTCACAAGTGTCAGCTATATAAAAGGAGAAAGGGAGTATATCATTGGGATCAGACACACTTTTGGTTGGGTGTAAAATCCATAGGAGGGTCGCCGAGTTCAGAATGGATGATGGGAAAGTGGGCTGGAGATTGGTTGTGAGAGTTTTGGGTGATTTTTTGACTGTTTTAACTATTTTTAGTGTGAAGCCTTGAGTGTTATTAGGTTGTTTTGGAGAAATGGAAGTTGATTGTGATGTGATTAGATGTTTGTTTAGGTTTTCTGGGAATTATTCTTCCTCAAAAGAGTGAAATTATGCTTGATTATGTCAACAACTGGAGATATTATGCAGGCAGTCAGGAAAAGTAATGAATTAAAGGGGTACATAATCTAAATATATATTTATTTTAACAGTTTTGGAATAATTTTACATAATTTTATTTTAATAAAAGAGTTTATATTAAAATAAATTGTGACAGGTCCTGAATTGCTTTGGCAGGCATTACAATTTCATATTTTCTTTATTGGTTGGCAATGTTATATTATTCCAACTGTTTTAAAACAAAACTTTTGTTAAAAAATAAATGATGATTACATTTTGAATGGTCTGCCCCTTTAAATTAACTGTTATTCAAGACAAAAATTGAGATTCTGTAGTTGGGATTGAGTCACATGATTTATTTACCCAACTACCAGCCAGCTCACATATCACACACCAGAATCAAAAACAATATCATTACTAGATACCTACCCTAGTTTTCTTGGTTCTGCCACCAGTTGGTGCTAGAGTAAGCAAATTTTTGGTGAATTTAATCTGCATTTTGTATAGAATTTTAACCAATGTAATGGATGATTCTTCCTTTTCTTTTTTTGGACTAAGTCTGTCTGGTGACACTAGAGCTAACTGAAAATGATAAATCTGAGCATTGCCCAATGCAGGTGACATTCCTTGCGCAGAATACCAATAAGCATTGGACAATAACCAAAGCTATTTCCTATCAGCAAGAATAATTGAACACATTGCAGAAACATCGAGACAAAAGAAGAAGTGCAGTTGAGCATAATATTGAAATTTACAAAATCTGTATTACTATGTAAGAAGAGAAATAAGATTCATTCACCGGTCTCCCTTTATGGATGAAATCCTTCAAGTCAAACTGAATTAACATTGCTTTTCATACTTAATGAAGAAACCAGCAACAATTACAAAGGTCATACATAGCAAGAATGAAAGAAATCAGGCTTAATGTCTCCAGCGGCTAACCGGGGCCATATGCAATCGGACAACTCAAAAATACAAAATCAAAACCAGCAAAAACCAAATGTTACTCGGAAGCAATCCGAAAGAAGTACATCAAACTGTGGACACAAAGTCCTACAGCACATAAAGAGTAGAGTACTGAACATGCAATTCATATTAATTATTGTCACCAGTAATTAATCGCCACAAGGCAGATTACAACCATAAAATTAATATCACTTGACTGAAAATTTGAGTGTGAATTCAGAAAATAGTTGTCTTCAGCTTTAACCAAGCAAATGATTCTCTCAAAGGCTTAAAGAGGAGAAATATTGGCATGCAGTAGAGTGTCAAGCCAACTTCTTGGCACGCAATATCACAACAAGACACAAAACTATCAACAAAACTTCACTTTCTGCAAACGTCTCGTGCCAATCCAGACAATCTTGCCATAAACCCTATGCTCAGCAGATATAAATATGGAAAGAAGAAATTCCTCTGACCTCATTTTTCACAAAAATACACAAACGAGATTCTAGCAATATTGCACTCACTTTCCACCAGATCAATGCACTCCCTTAATGCGTTTTTTCATCACTGTCTTTTCCAGTCTTTCATTACAAAGTATCCAACCACTTGAAAATCGAAATTCCAAGAACATTTATTTCTTTTTCTTTCTTTTGCACCCTCTTTCTTATTGAGTCATCTGAGCATCAAGACACTAATTCATTGCTCCCTCCAATCATTTGTTCTCAAACTCACCCTCGTGGGAGGACACCAACTGCAACTTCTTTTTTTTATACACCCATACAACAGAGTTGTAAATGCCCCCCTACTAAAAAAGAACTACTTCCTGTCTGTTTAAGACAATAATATTCCCCCCCTGCTGTTCTCACACCAATTTACTTTATGCTCAATATAATGTCAGCAATAACTGGGGATAAAACCACTATGTGGCTGCTTGGAGAAGTCTATTCATAGACTTGTTTGCCAAAAGTAACATACTTCTGGTTGACTTCATGCAAATCAATTACAGAGTTTCCTGTTTGACTCAATAAAAAGAAATCATCAATCAATTCTGACATGAACATTGTCGAAGAATCATTTTTCCAAGATGTAAATGTATTCAAGACATCTCCATATTTCAAACCCATTTTGAGAAATGTAGGAATTATTGGATACTGTTCACACTTCCTTGAAACAGACAGTAGGGATAGGCAGTTTTGGTAGCATCTGGTGCAGCTTATACGCTCTAGCCATTTGGTTCTTTTGTCATCTAATGGTCAGTTTGTGGGCTATTTTTTGATCTATTTAGTTAATTTATTGGATACAATAGCACTGCAAACACATGTTGCTTCAAAAACACCAACAGGAGAGTCTGCAGACAGTTTTTTGCATTAACTTGTCTAAATTACTTCATCGTAGAGCAGCCATATTAGCTACATCTCCATTTACTGCCGACAGAGTGCAGATGAGGCAAAAGGTTAATTATGATCTTTCTAAGTCTAAAGAACATTAATCGATTTCTCTCGTTAGTTTTCACTTGCTCAGCAGAGAGGATTTCTATGTGAGAAATGTCTTACCCCAATCATTACCCCTACTTTTCCCCTCCTCCACAATTTTTTTCTTTTGGTGGATTTAATGAATGAAAATGAACGAGTCTTCTCTTTCATCCTGATCCTCGCCAAACTGAGTGTTGCACAAGTGGGTGTGATGTGAGTTCTCAATGGGAGGGAATAAGAAGTGGAGAAGGGGGAATCGGTGGGGGTATAGATTTTCTTTTCTCCCCTACTTCCGTTGGCATCCTTTTGACAGGAAATCTCATCTCTTTGCCTGCTGGGTTAGTTGATAGGCTTGAAGGGAGTCAATTTTTGAAAAGGGATCAACATGCATGAACTACTCAAATGTTATAGCGAATTTGATGTGACATTCTTTTATATTCAAAAATTATAATCCGTGGAATGTGGGAAGGAGATGCAGAGGAATGGAAAGTAAGGGTTTTTTTTTTTTCTTATTTTTTTATTGGAGTTGAGGGATTTAAAAAGGTGGATCAAATTTTGAAGAATTTATGACTAGAAAAGTTTTTTAAAGTGTCATTAGATATCATGAAAAAACAAGAACGTTATTAACCAACAACCTACAACTAGCTCACTAATTACACAACTAAATAAATTAACACACATCCACCACCCTATGATATATTACACCAACACTATTTACTTTATTAAGAAATAACCTTCTATCAAAATGCCAACAGGGTCATCATACCCTAATTCATTAAATTGAATTTGAAACTTCTGTTTATTCACAAACCGGAAGTCATTCAAACAAAGCCACCTAGTGTGTGAATATTTTTTTTTTTTTTTCATGTAGTGTCGATTGGGCGATTCACTTTGTTGAGTTTTATTCGACTGCTACTACCGGATTAAGTTTCTCGTTCAGATTTAATAGCATTAAAGCTGAGGCAAAAGTGTGTTTTTGGTACGATGTTTTGTATGTTGTAAAGACTCGGTTGGATCCACGCTGTCTGCCGACGGATGTCGACAAGGTGACGAGGGAATTTCTCGTGTTTTCCGCTCTACTGAGGTCAAACGACTCTGCCTTTTCCTCCCGCCTCTTTTTCAACTGCACGTCTCAAATAACACTTTGAATTTTTTATTCTTTTCGCATTCACGTTTTTATATTTCTAGAATGTAATTATCTTAAAATGTTTAAAAAAAAAAAAAAAACATTTCCGGTTTCCGGTTTAGTTTAAAAAAATGTGTAAAATTTTGTAATTTCAAAGCTGAAGTTCATGACCATGGAGTAAGTCAAAACGATTATCACCACCAGGTGGCGCCGTTCCACAACAAAGCAAGAAGAAGAAAAGGATGTTAAAAGTCACGGCATTATAAATTTGAGGGGTAAAATTTTTTTACTCTTATTTTTAGTGCATAGTCATTTGCATGCTAAATTTTGGGGTTGATAGGATTTATATGAAATAATCTGTAAGTTAATGTTATCGTCAGAGGGCGCGAGAACGTATGAGTGGTAATGTATGCTGATATTTTTTTTTTTAACCTCCTCTTCTTTAATATTATCAGACAGCAAAATCCCAGCTCTTTGCCATCAATTTCCCAAATGTCAAGACCTGTTTATTCACTCTTGAACTTTGCGAGATGGAAATTTTTTTTTTTCTTAGAAGATTCAGTCGTCCACATTGGGAGTTATGAAAAATCTCGAGTTTTATCTTTGTCTCGTGTGATGAATGTTTTTTTGATTCATTAAATGGTTGAAGAAGTTAATCCATCTAGGTTTATGTCGGATGGTATTACAATTAGTGACAATAAACTTATTAGGAGATGTGGGGATTATGTTTGCAGAGTTACGTAGAAAAGTGGGAAATTACGTTGAGTTAGTTCTGGTGGAGAATGAAGATATTATGGAATTCCAGACTTGTATTTGCTGACGTGATAAGTTTTTAGTATTATAGAGGGGAAAATTGTTGTGTGGACAGTTTTTTTTAGCCTTTGTAGACATTTTTGTGCTATCAATCTGCTATGGAATGTTGGGTTATAGGGAGTGAAATGTTGACGATTCTTTATTAACCCTTCAGTTATATAAAACAATGTGTAAGGTTCTACCTGTGGCTCCATAAATAGAAAGTTTTGCATTTTCAATGAGACAACAGTCCAATGCTTTGGTGTAATTGGATTTGATAGGTGTATTGTTACATAATGAGAGTATTGTAATTGAAATGATAAAAGACATCCGACGAAGACTGATGAGATTATTTCAACCTAATTGTGTCAGGCAATGAAAAATTGAGTTAAAAGTAAATTGAATTGGAGAGATGATTATGTTTTCCCTAAGCTGTAGGATTTAAAATTAGCTGCAGACGGGTTTAAGTTGCATGTTTCCTTTTACAACAACAACTTTTAAATTGAAAACACGAATCATGAAAGTTTAACGCGCATTTTGCATAAACATGCGAGTTTGAGTGTAGTAAATTATGCAGGATATGGGTATTTACGTTTAGTGGACATCGCCTGTGCTGCATATTAAGTAGATAGAGCTTAATAGACTGTTGTTAAAATTTAGCATTGGTAAGAGTGAGATTGTATTGATGTGATAAGTTTTGGTGTAATGTCAAGATTGAAAATGACAGTTGACGGAAACTGGTGGCTAGGGAGTCTAAAGTTCAAGGAACATTCCGGAAATTTGAGTGAATGTTTTGGTTAGATTCAAGATACAAAATGGAGTTTTGAGTAATGAAGATTTTATCAAAATTCCAAGGATTTTTTGCAAGATTCTCACCAAGATTCAAAATTCTTTCAAGATTCTCACCAAGATTCAAAATTCTTTCAAGATTCTCACCAAGATTCAAAATTCTTTCAAGATTCTCACCAAGA
>JAQGAS010000995.1:0-28291 GCA_034686365.1 Pachymerium ferrugineum | reverse complement strand
CATCTAAATCTTTACACTTTAACATTAGTTTCTATAGGAAAGTGTAAAGATTTAGATGACTCCCGACCTATGTAAAAATGTAAAGATTTGGACGACTTAGATTGTACATCTTTGAGAATGTAAAAAAATCAAGTTTCCCCATCTGGTTTCTGTAGAATGTGGTAATTACTTAATATTTCATTTTTTTTGTTTCTATCAAGGTCAAAGAATATATATATTGTATAAAATATTTTTTTTACTTTCTACGTAGACACTTTCACAATAATACTCTGAAATTGCATTGGTACTGTTATTTTACGAACTATTGAGCTATTAACATGTATTACTGACTGAAGCAGTTCTGTGAAAAAATATTGAATAAAAAAGTGGTTACGAAGTTGTATATACCAGAAGTTGAAATGTTATTAAGCATCCTTACCCCCCTCTGTGGCTAGTAAATGAACTGCGCTTTTCTCATGGTGTTGATAACCTTTTAAACCGGAGTTGTATCTAGCCCCACTGTACTTGAAACTGTGACTCCCTCTTGGTCTGTCACAGGTATATAATATAAGCATTTAGTTAGGCGCAAAAGTGGTTGCGCGCATCAAATTTTTAACGTGCTTTTATTAATTTAGCGAGAATTCAGCCCACGAGTAAGTAAATTGTTTTTGCGCATTTACGTTTATTTTTGTCAGCCTTTTATAATTTTAATGTTTAAGCATTTCTAAATATTTTGAGTTTATTTAGTGTTTGGAAAGTTTATTTATATAATTTTACTGAATTTCAGGTAAGGCAGCTTATTTCGGGCTCATTGATCGATTGTCTACAATGAGCCTGATTCAGTTATTTGTGCGAACGGTGCTAATACCGTTTGCTTTCATATTAGGATGCCCAACGGCCGTGAACTTGTTATCGAAATTCGGGCATAAAAACAGGACATTCGACGGGTGGGGGCCCATAATATTGGGAGATAATTCAACGTGGACAATCATCTTATGTTTTGTAGTCTGGGCTTTGGTGTTTCTGAAAACACCTGCCAAAACTTTTGCTGGCCCCACATCGTTTTATGGGTACACGCCAGTATATAATGCAAATGGCGTAAAGTACTACGTGACTACTTGTGTTACATTCATTTCACTGTGTTACATTGACCCACTCTTGCCGGAACGCATTTATAACAACGTTCCTGCCTTACTTTCAACCCTGAACATCTTGGCCTTGGTCCTCTGCGGCTATTTATGGTGGAAAGGAAAAAATTATCCGGAGATCGTCGAACCCGAAGAACCACTTCCTTTCATTTTTGAATTTTACCGTGGTTTAGAAATTAATCCACGACTGCTGAATGTCGATGTTAAACAGCTTACAAATTGTAGAATCGGGATGATGGGTTGGCAATTGTTGATATTTGTGTATTGGATTGAAAGTTATAAAAATGTAGGATTGAATTGGGGCATTACTGTTAGCGTCATCTTGCAAACAGTTTACATAGCGAAATTTTTTTGGTGGGAAACTGGTTATTGTAATACTATTGACATGATGCTGGATAGAGCTGGGTTTTATATTTGTTGGGGTTGTTTAGTTTTTCTTCCTGGATTTTACGCTTTTACTACTTACTATTTTGTATCTCATCCTCCAGAGGTGAGCCTATTATCTGCTTTTATTATGTTGGTTTTAGGCTTGTTATGCATTGTTACTTGTTATTTAATCGATCATGATAAGGAAATTTTTAAAGCTACACAAGGAGAAAGGGGTCTCTGGCGTGTAAAGCCTGAACATGTAGAAGTTACATATAGAAGTAAAAGTGGCCTAATACGTAAAACTAAACTTCTTGCGTCTGGTGGTTGGGGCTTAGCCCGCCATCTAAATTATGTATTTGAAGTTGCTGGGTATTACGTTTGGAGTTTACCGGGTTATAATTTGGGTGTTTGGCCATTTCTTTGTGCAATTTTTTTGAATATATTACTTGTTCATCGAACTTATCGGGATGACAAGAAATGTCTTCAAAAGTATGGTGCAGGTTGGCACCAATATTGCCAGATTGTAAAGTATAAATTGATTCCTTACGTTTATTAATAAGCTGTTCACTTTTAAAATGGGAAATCAAGTATGCTTGAATTGAAGATTTTTGTAAATTTACACAGTACAAATCAGTTTTTTTTTCTTTGTTTATTCATTCAATGTTGGTTGTGTAATTGTAATAAGCCAATAAATCTGTATTTGATTTAAATTTGCCTTATTTTCTTGAGTTCAATGACTCAGCATTTTGATAATTTACTCGAAACACTTGATGTTTTGAGAAAATTTAAAAAAAAAAGATATGAATAGGTTTTTTTTGTTTATTCATATCTTATCTTTTTTATCTTCTTGGAGTTGACATATCCAGGTTGTTGTAAAATATTAACAGACTTATCTAGCATTACATAGTGGCTCTGCGTGTGACCATGAACCCCTTACACTCCTTATTTCTTTTTTTTCCCCATTTTTGAAGCACCTTCCTTCAAGGCAATGGCAATAAAACATGGGATAACTTTTAACAGTTCATGGACCTTCGTATTGAGGTCATACAAACTCTCCCCTCTGCTTTTTTTTAAAATTTCTGTGGGGTAATAAATTTAAAAATTTGAAACTCAATTTGTTCACAAAAAATAATTAGAAGTATTGAATAATATTTGGGGATGTATTAAATAGAGAAAATGAATGTAAAACTTCTATAATTGCTGTTTACACTTTTACCCCAAGTCTGTTAGGATTTTTTTTCTAACTCCATACAGAATCACATATAAAGTGTTATTTTACACCCTTTGAGCTCGCCATTAGGGAGGTATGTCTGATTGTGATTTGTTTGGAAGATTGAGTGAGACCACCTGTTAAATACCTTAAGTCTATTAATTTTCAAGGCTGTTATAATTGGTAAAAAATAGTGATCTGCAATAAATTGAGTTTCAAATGGGGCATCCAGACGAGTTCCACTACAATTTGTAGTTGATAATGTGTATCAATATCTTAACATGATGCGAACACGTGTCAACATAGGAGTTACAATTTCCCTCGGTACAATCGACAAGATGTGAAAATCTAAATAGAGTTCAAAGCGGAAAAATGTTTTCCTTATGGACAGTGATTTTTGTTTCTGTGCTCCTCCAGTTTTTTTTTTTTTTTTTTTTTTTTTTTTTTTTTTTTTTCATACCTTTAACTATTATTTTGTAAACTGTTAGACCGACAGGGACAGTTCTTCTACAGTTTTCAGGTCAACAACCTTACTTTACGTAGGACGACACGAGTATGACCTATAAACAAAAGTACACGTGGTAAATTTTTTTATAAGATTCGTTATATTTTTTCTAATTCCTTTTTTTATTTTCAGTTTCCTTTCATTTGATATTTAGAAAAAAGCTGTTATCGATTTGATACAGTAATATATTTACTGATATCTGACTACTAAAGTTCGAGGTTGTTCGGAGAGTTCAGTGGCGCCACAGTCTGCTCGTGGTATATAAAGGAGAAAGTCAATTGTAGATTCCAGAAGGAAGACACCCGCAGAGAGGTGAATGTATTCCTATTTTTTTTTTACTTCATTTTTATTGTTCTTTTCTTTAGTTTCTAAAGTAATTGAGTAGGTTTTTAAACGTAGTTGATTTAATATCTTGTCAAGGCGATAGGAGATATCTCTGTGCACTGATAACACGTTTTTGTACAACATTTCAAATGTAACGTTGATTGTTTTAAATTTTTACAATCTACTTGTAGTAAACGCAGGGAAAGATTCACCCAACTTTTTAAAGAAAATTTTGTAGAGATAAAAAAAGCCTCCACTATTGGTGAGCTTATGAAGCAGAAAAAAATCCGGAAGTATAATGGAACGTTTTTAATAACAATGTACACCTTATAACAATGCATTTGTTCCTTTGTATTCTCTCTTTCACTATTGTAAAGTCCAGATATCATCGGTATAAAACCTTAGTCAAACAAACTTCTCAAAGTTATCTTAATAGTTGTTTCGCATTGTTAATGGTAAGTTGTTATTATCTTTTTAATACAAGAAGTTCAACATCTAGTAACATTTGTTATCAAATAGCTAAAATAAGACAAACTCTTAATATTGGTTTGTGAATGATTCTGGACATTAAAATTATTGTGAATTTGTCCTGTTCAGAGCATAGGAGTGCAATTGCTCTGATCAGAAATTCGCATAGTTTTCCAATAATAACAGAATTTATAAAATTTACTAAATTAATTTTCTCTATAGCACATATCACATGTATTTGAATACGATTTTATCTTTTAAAGCTGCTGCTTATTACAATAAGGGCATTTCAAACAACAGATTTTCAAAACCTCTCATCCTGCAAAACGGGTAAGTTATAAGCTCCTTTTTTTAAGGCGTTGCAGTTTAATGTAGATGATGAGTTGTTTTTTTTTAAACTAAAGTAAGAAAAACATATGTGATTTTTATTTTGGTCATAATGGACAGCATTAATTTAAGTTCTTTAAAAAAATTTTTTTTACAAAGATTAATATTTTACAGGAACATCCGTTGAATACTACTGTTTTTTCAACAACAATGACCACTGAAAACAGCTCATGGCTATATATAAGGAACATAATAATACCAGCCTTTCTCATTGTAACCTCTCCTATTTTGAACATTTACCTAGCAATATTTGCGCATGTAGACGATAATAGTACGTGGATCGAAATACTCATTGGGAATCAAGAAAGTTGGATGATCGTATTTGCATTCGGCGTTTGGGCGTGGGTTTTTCTCAAGATACCATCGAAACAGCACTACGGCCCTACGACTCAGTTTGGTTATACTCCAAGGTATCAACATAACGGTTTTTTTTATTACGTTTCATCATGTTTAACGTTCTTACTTCTCTGTTACATTTACCCGACTTTGCCTGGGTTGATTTACAAAAATATAGTTCCTGTACTTGCAACTAGTAATGTACTTGGTTTTATATTTTGTTTTTATTTATGGTGGCAAGGGACGTATTACCCACAAACTAACGAGAAGCGTGTAAAAAAGTCATTCATTTCAGAATTTTTTCTAGGTATTGAGATATACCCCAGAGTGTTCGATGTTGATGTGAAACAATATACAAATTGTAGATTTGGGATGATGCAATGGCAGTTGTTAATTGTAACGTATTGGATTGTTGGTTATGAAAGATATGGGTTTAACTGGGGACATACTGTAAGTCTAGCTTTGCAAACATTACATATCTTTAAATTTTTTTGGTGGGAAATTGGTTATACAGATGGAAGTATTGATAACACATTAGATAGGGCAGGTTTTTATATGTGTTGGGGATGTCTGAACTTTATAGCTGGACTTTATTGTTTTCCATCTTATTATTTCGTTGCAAATCCACCCATTGTAAGTAAATCAACTGCACAACTAATTCTAGTTGCAGGTGCAGTTTGCAATTTATCTGTTTATTTAATTGACCGCGATAAAGAAATATTCAAACTTACAAATGGAAAGCGATCCTTGCTTAGCAATAATCCAAGTTATTTAGATGTTGAATATAAAACTGCAGATGGAATACGTCAATCGAAATTACTTACTTCAGGATTTTGGGGTATTTGTAGACATTTAAATTACACATTTGAAATAACATTTTATTATTTATGGGGTTTGCCTGGTTATGGGTTGGGAATTTGGCCTCTCATAGTCGGAATCTTTCTTCACGTTCTTGCTTTCCACAGAATTTATCGTGATGATAATAAATGTCGTAAAAAATATGGAGAAGGGTGGGTTAAATATTGTAAAACAGTAAAGTATAAAATGATACCCTTTGTTTTTTAATGAATAACTACACTGTGCTCAATAAACGTTGTTCTTTAAAATGAAACTTCTTTATTGAAACAAATCTTTACATTTAATGTAACCAATCTAAAGAGACAGAAGTGTACGGAATAAAAAATAATAATTATATTAAAACAGGATACGACATCCGTTCTTTGATGTTACCATAAATGTTTTAGTGGAAATTGCAGATTTAAAAAATCAGTTTGCATTTACAACACTTCCGAGATGAGGTAAATCGGTTCTTCCATCCATCAGCACACGGTTCTTGGAAGATAATGAGCACTAAAGTTCTTAGTCCGAATTAATTTTTTTTTTACATTGGTAATTCAGGAATGCATGTAATTTCGGCAAACTCAGCAGTAGATCCGGCATCATCTGCTTGAGTTACTGGAACAACTGTATAATTATGCATTAACAATGGAACAACTTGGGCAGTGTGAGTGGCAGTTCCATTAGTTTCAGCATGTTCTGTTATAGTTTCATTTTTTATTATAACCATGTTAGAAACATTCAAATTATTAGAATTTGATTGTTTCTTTAACTTTTTCTCCTTATTATTACAGTTAATCAAATGCCTCGTTGCATTTGATATACAAAAATTTCCACTTTTGTTAACTGTCATCTTGACAACACCTTTGCAGTTTGAACATGAAACTGTCGCTATCAAAATGGCATTTTCACCTTCGTTTCCAGATGCACTTACAGCAATTTCGTAATCATCATTTTCTTTTAACATCCTCACATACTCTGCAGGGTGACCGGCCTGCCATCTCTGAAAAGCTTTTCGCAGTTTATCCTGAGTTGCTACAAGTGCATCATCAATCGAGTCGGACGCCACGATAACTACACCTTCAGATTTTCGCGCTGCTTTCGTCTTCAATTTTTTTGTACCGTCCAGTTTTAATCCGTCACTAGATAAGATGTCGGCGTCACTCAACTTCCTTTTATTAACGTTTAAAGCTACTTGGGCTATTTGACATTGTGCAATGAATGATGAAAGTTTCATTCTATGTCCTGGTAGGAGAACAAAGTTTTCTGGACAATTGTTGCACTTAGAATATAATTTTTCGCGTTCTTTAGGTGAGAACAGCTGTGAATTGTTTTTATAAAAGTTCTCAAGGTTATCTAGGTCATTACCCAGCATGGCAACCGCTGTAATTGTATCGTATCCAGCACTTGTTAAGATGGTGAAAAGAATATCTGATATATCATTCTGTTCAGCTAAAATCCTCAATCTCTCTTGACCTAGAAGCTGAAATATGTCATTTTTATTAATTATTTAGCTACTTAATTAATGTCATTAAAATTTAAAAAAAAAATAATTTAACCAGTAAAGCACTGCTTATTATTATTGGATTACTTTATATATTATCGGTAATGGTAATTTGTTAGAAGCTAATAGTTTCTTTGATTAAAAAAATATGCCAGCAAAGATTTACGAACCAATACAGATTTCTCTGATCGATTTTTAAATTTTTAATTGATTTATTACTCGCTAAACAAACAAGTTATAAAGCTACACAATTTTAAAAATCAGCAAGTCAAAATTTCTCGCAGAGTAGGAATTTTTTTTTTTCATTCCCTTTTTTGATACAATAAATGTTATTTTTCTTAAAGATTCTGTTTAAGTTTTATTTATTTAGGTGATTACCTGTTCTGATGAAATGTCCATTGAAAAAAATGCTTGCGGAACACGGTAAAAATTTTATTTTCTAAATTCTTTTCAGATTTGGTTCTAAATTGACGCTTATCTGCAAAGATTCATGGAATGTTAATAAAGATTCACAAGATTCAAAAAAACACAGGTAAACTCTATCAATTTATTGAAAAAAGAAAAAAATAATTAGACAAAAGTCTTGAATAATTTCTTTTCATGCTTTTTGAGCAACTAATTCAACATCACAAACTGCGAAAATACGAAGATTTACCTCCTGAATCTTCATGCTGGTTTGTGCAAATTTCAAAATGGCGGAACTAAATACCGAACAAGTCTCTCTTTGCCTTTAGAAGTGTTCTCATTTTATTCATTGATTCAAGGGATTTAAGTGAGAGCTCACGATAAAAAACAATAATACCTTAAGAATAAATGCTTGATTCTGATTTCACACTTTTAGGCAAGTTCCAATAAAGCAATTGTAATATGAATTTAAACTGCAACAAAAATAAATCTGATGGAACAAGGAAAATGTTTAATAAGCACAACTAGTACATCATGCCTCCACAACAATACTTTCTTCCAACACAAAATAAAATAATATGAATGACCTCTATCCTACAAAAGATAAGGACACAGTTCGCCATCTGTTGGGAATACATTAAAATAAATCAAGTCATTTATTTTGTTGCTTGCGCCAACACCTTGATTCTGATTTGCTTTCCTCATTGCATCTTAAATACCAAGTCTTAATAAAGCTTTCCTTTGCTCAACTTACAGCTGAATTGAATATTTTATTAATTATACACAAAAAGCCCATTATTTTTACCACATTTTTACCGTTTTAAAAATATACGATTAGCCAATGAAAATAATGAATAATTAAACATTAACCAATCCGTAATAGTGTAACAGCAAACTAGGAAAACTAGAATGGACCAATCAGAGATCTCGTTTGAATTCACATTTCGATGGATGATAATTTCGCGCCATTTTGATTTAAACCTTGTGTTTACATGGAAGAAAGAAATAATTACTGTGTTCACATTAGGCCTAAGTCTTAGTACAGTGTAACGTTATTAATACTGCGTACATTTGAAATACGCAGATTGAATCAGGCAAAGCTGGTACGATCTGCAAACATATCTGAAAAGCACGGCCGATAAGTGAAGCGGCCCGAAGAAAGAATCAACGGTTGGCAATAGCTAACCCTAATCTCTAGGAAACTTCAGCCGAAAACAGGTATTCGAATAGAAGTTAATCTTAACCTTCTGTTATATTAAAAAAAGATAAACGTAGGGGTTAAATTGATTAAAAATCTGCTTAATAAATGCTGTTTAATCGTTATCTTTTTGTTGTCTTTTTTGTTTTTATTGACTAGACGTTTACCAAGCAAAGTGGTGCTTGTTTTTTTGGTTTAAATCTTGTAAATTTTGCTGGTAGTACCTTAAAACCCTTTAATGTACTAAATACCGTACCATAATTTAATTACAAGTATGAAACACCGATTTTAACGCAACATTTAAACATTTGCAGGTTATGTGAAACAAAAACTTGATTTGACGGAAAAATGCCACCGAAAATTCAACAACAACAGAAAATTGTTTATCCTTCGGGCGTCAAAGATATTTCTGATGACTTAGGAGTTGATGAATTAGTTCGAAGACTTAAAGTACGTTTATATTAGACACAAACTTAAATTTTCTCCTTTTTGTTTGCTTGTTTTCGCATTTTGCATGAACTTAGATTTACAATTTTTTTCTACGCGTCATTTTTAAACAAAATTTCGTAACAGTTTCATTGAATAAATTATGATATAAAATACCTGAAATTCCAAATTGAGTGTTAGGTGTGTCTATTGTGTAATTTATATTAAGTTTTTTTTTTTTTATAGACATGTGCTCAGTCATTCCAAAGCATGAACCAAGATGATGACAATAAGAATTTTGTCCCACTTGCAATTCATTTAGCGCAGGAAGCTTTTTTAGAACACAACAGCAAAGATGTTAGACTGTTAATCGCGTGTTGTATTGCTGACGTGTTTCGTGTTTACGCACCCGATGCACCATACAAAGATCCCGAACAACTTAAATCAATTTTTATATTTCTCATTCAACAACTGCGGGGTTTGGAAGATCCAAAAGACCCGGCTTTCAAACGTTATTTTTATTTACTTGAGGTAAGAGATAAAGTAAATGACATTTAGCTTAATAATAGAGTTTTTCTTTTTTTCCAGAATTTGGCTTGGGTTAAATCTTTTAATATTTGCATTGAGTTAGAAGATAATCAAGAAATTTTTTGTCAGTTATTTAAATTGTTGTTTAAAATTGTCAAGTAAGTTTTTTTTTGATCTGATTGAGCTTTGGTGACATTTTATTAATTTCATTTTTGATTTTCAGTGATGATCATTCAACCAAAGTTAAAAATTTCATGCTAGATATGATGTGTCCATTAATAAGTGAAGCTGACTCTGTGTCGCAAGAGTTACTTGACGTAATTTTGTCGAATATCATTGAACCAAGAAAAACTCAAAATAAAAATGCCTACAATCTGGCAAAAGAGTTGTTAAAAAGGACAGCACCTACAATTGAACCTTACATTCAAGCAGTAATTAGTATGCCTAACTAGTTAAAGTGGATGAATTCATACCCTGTTTATTTCTAGTTTTTTAATAATTCGCTCATATTGGGCAAAACTCCTGACACTGACATTGGCAATCATTTGTACGATCTCATCTACGAACTCAACTCCATATCGCCTAGTGTTCTCCTCGCCGTTTTACCGCAACTGGAGTTCAAACTTAAAGTAAATAACGCGTGGAAGTGTTTAGAAACATTAAGTTTCAATTTTTAATTTTCACTAGAGCAATGACGAAAAAGAACGATTAGATGTTACGCGGTTACTCGCGCGAATGTTCTCAGATAAAGATTCAGAACTCGCTGTCCAACACCAGTCGCTGTGGAATTGCTTTTTAGGAAGGTTTAATGATATCAGTGTCGCAGTTCGTACGCGATGCGTACAATATTCCATGCATTTTTTGCTCAATCACCCGGAATTAACCAAGGATATTACTGGTAAATATTAATTCGACCACAATCGATTTTTTTTCAAACTCAATTGTTGTAAACAGAACAACTAAAATTGCGTCAACACGATCCTGAAGAAACAGTGCGATATGAAGTAGTGATGGCGATAGTGAGTGCTGCTAAACGGGATTTCAGTAGTGTCAGTGAAGAATTGCTGACTTTTGTGAAGGAGAGAACACTAGATAAAAAAGTAACATCAATTTTAAGATGAAAATATTGTTCCAATAACTCGTATCTTTTATTTTTAACATATTAAAACGTAGTTTAAAATTCGGAAAGAAGCCCTACTTGGTTTATCTGTTATTTATAAGCAATGTATGACAGCAGAGGGCTTGGATAAACAAACGCTGGATTGTGTTTCATGGATTAAAAATAAAGTGTTGCACGTCTATTACCAAACTGCACTTGATGACAGGTATACAAAGGAAATAACACAAAATATTTTATTTTTTTCACTGTTTTTTTTTTAAATTACAGACTTCTTGTTGAACGAATTTTACACACGTGTTTGGTTCCATATCAATTGGACACTGAAGACAGAATGAAAAAGTTGTTTCAGTTGTATTCAACTGTTGATGATCACGCTGTAAAAGCTTTTAATGAGCTTTTAAAATGTCAAAATATGTAAGTTTATTTTCTATTTACTGAGCAAAACTTAACTAATAATTGCATTTGAAAGTTTAACTTAAAAGTTTAAATTGATAAATGAAAGGGAGTACAGTTGAGCTTATTTTAGCTTAAATCGTACAATTAAAGTCCATTGATAACTTAACTAGCTCATTAATCATTCTGTGTATTGGTTTATAGTGTAAGAAGTCATGTGCGTTCACTTCTGGAACTCATAAATGACGACGTTAATGAGGAGAAGGAGAAGAGTATGACACAAAAAATTGCAGTCTTAGCAAGTAAGTTTAGTTAATTTCAGATTATATTAATACATCATATTGTTTTTTTTCTCTTACAGAATCGTTACCTGAACCAGTAAAAGCACAGGAGTTTATTAAAAAGTTCGTGTCAACTTTGCAAATGGATAAACGGCTGAGGTCTCAGATGGAAGTTATAATGAGACAAGATTGCGCATGCAAAGAAGCTGAAGAGAGTGTTGTAAGATTTGAAGGTAAAATACTGAAGCTATATGAGATTAACTGTTTATTTCTATTTAGAGAGAAATCTTGAAAAAGCTTGGCAATCCGGTAATGACCAATGTCTTTTATATGACTGTAAAAAAAATGTTGGAAAGAGTTGCTCCAGTTATGATAGATCGGGCGGCAATAGAAGTCCTTATCGAACTGGTTTCCAAAATGTTAAACAATGTTATTCCAGATGATTTAGACTCTTGTAGTCCTGAACGTGGCTTAAAATTGTTATACGTAAGAATATTACGGAGAGTTTGAGAGTATTAATTTGCATATTAATATAAATATTTTTGGAAATTCCAGACCTTGTCTTGGGTATTTCCGGGTGCTTTCCAGTGTAGCGAAATTTACACTAGATTTCTTGAATTTCTAAAGATGAATGACGAGTTGGCTGGTAAGTGGCGTGACATAAATATATTTTTTTATTTAATTACTTTTGACTTATTTTAGCTGAAATGACGTTGCAAATTTTTGTCAACATTGGTTCCAAATTGGAATCGAATGATCCTGATATTGCAGGGAAACTGGTTCCTATGTTGAAGGAATTCACCGAAACAGGTTCAATGAAGCAAGCTAAATATGCTGTTCGCTGCTTGGTGATAATTTGCAAAGACAGATTAATGGTTTTTGAGCGGATTCTTGATGTAAGATAACAATTTTTAATTTATTTTCATACGTTATTGATTGTTTCTGTTCGTTCTTTATGTAGGAATTGAAAAAATATCTGACATTAGACGCGCCAAATTACTGTACAGCCCTTGTTTCAATTGGCCACGTAGCATATCACTGCCCTGACTTATTTGGTCAACTAATGAAAACAATAGTTTCTAAAATAATTGTAAAAGAATTGTTAATGCAAGATAAGGTTCAAGATGTTTATTCATTTCCGTATTCTTGATATTAATGCAATTTTTGTGTAGTACAATCAGCGAGATTCTGGGGATAGCTGGTGTTCTGAAGAAGAAATGTCAGATGAAACTAAAGCAAAGGTACCGTCTCTACAAATGTTTTATGATTGAACGATTGAATGAAAAAAAATTTTATGTTTAATTTAGATCGAAGGCATGAAACTAATGGTGCGGTGGCTTTTGGGGCTAAAAACGTCAACTAATTCAGGAGTTTCATCGCTTAAGTTGCTGACGACAGTAATAATGCACGACGGTGACTTAATGGAGAAAGGAAAAATTTGCAGAGCAGAAAAGTCTTGGCTTCGGTACGTGGCTGGCTGTTGTGTACTGAAATTATGCCAGGAACCAACTTATGCGGAAATTCTTACGCCAGAACAGTTTAATACTGTTGCTCAGCTTTTGAACGTAAGATTTGTGAATCATAAAAAATTGTAAAATGTATAAATTTTCTAATTTATGTTGTAAAATTTAGGACGAGTGCAAAGATGTCCGAGATAAATTTGCACAGAAGTTACATAAAGGATTGATCAGTTTAAAACTTCCACTTGAATTCATGGCGATTTTTGCATTAGCGGGCAATGAACCGACCAAGGAATTAAGAACTCAGTTGTCTCATAATTTACATTCAAATATCAACAAAAGAAGAGATTATTTGAAGCAGCATACGTTAACAAACGGTATAGATTATGATTTTTTACAAATTGGAGTTAAAACCTTTATAAATTGTTTTCCAGATAAAATGTTTCAGTTTCTACCAGACTACGTGCTACCATACGCAATTCACTTATTAGCACACGATCCAGAATACAAAAAATACGACAATGTGAAAACGTTGCAGTCAATTAAAGAGTAATCTGTTAAAAAATTCTGTTTTTGGTAATTTACGAAAAATAATTTTCACTTTTCCAGGTGCCTTTGGTTCTTAATGGAGCCACTTATGACTAATAATGATAATTATAGCTTTGGGTTTTTTAAGAAGCTGTTAGAAAACATTAAGCAGACGAAAGATGCGCAGAATCCAACAGACGATATGCAAAATATGGTACAGTAGCTTCAGTTTTGTAATGAGTGACTAAAATGATAAACAAGTTTGAACTTTTATGTTTCAGAAATTATATGCTGTCTGTGACTTAGCTCTGAGCATTGTTCTGTCTAAAACCACAAATTTTGTGTTGGTTGAACATCCTGTCGAACCAAAATTACCGTCAAAGTTGTTTACAGAAGTTGATAGAGTATGAATGTTGATATTCGGGAGAAGTCTCTAAACTTGCTAATCATTATTATTTAATAAATATAATAAGCTGATAAAAGTAAATATAAATTTTTGATTGATCATCAGGTTTGAGAGACTTCTCTTGTTGGTAATAAGAAATATTTTCTAATATAAATTTTATTTTTTTGTAGACTCATCTAAACTCCAAAAATTACTTGCCACCAGAATTAACTGTTAACCCACCAAAGGTTAATTATGCACTTACATTCGACTGAAAATTTTTACTAACCCGAATTTTTTACTGCGCGTTCTAGCAATCCGCATTGGGGGCTAGAAGAGGACGCCCTCGTTTGATGAGAGATGCCGATACTGGCCGCTTACGGAGAACAGCAACCAATGGAAACTCAGAAGAAGTGACCACTACTGTTGCCCCCGTAGAATTAAATGTTGATGCTGATGAGGACGAAACCGTGGCACGGCAACCGTCCAAAAAATTGAAATTGGATTCAGATAAAAATATACAGGAGCAGGAAGTTCCTACAGAGGCGGATGATACCACAGAGTTAGATGAAAGTCGGCAAGTAGAAGAATGTAAAGATGCCGAAGATACTAGTTTAAACAAAGAAGAAGCTCCAATGGAAGTCGATGCAAGTACAGAGAACGTGGAAGTAGCTGTCGAAACTGATGGAGATATCAGTGGCGAACAGGTAGAGGAGACAACCCCTCAAGAAATTGAATTGAAAGAAGACGAGAAAGAGAAGGAGAAGGAGAAAGAAAATGACGAGCAAAAGTAAGACAACAGACTCTGTTAATTAAGGTTTGATCGGGCTTTAAACGTGAAAATATTAAGGTTAGGAAATAATGGTCGTGAGGGACTTTTACTTTTAGGGGTAACTAGAATTTGTAAAATTTGGGAGATGAAGTTAATGAATGGAAGTCTTTTTACCCCTCGACAATAACCCTTGCCTTCCAAATGTTAAAAAAAAGTAGGATGAAATTGTATTTGTTTAAAAGGTATCTTTTGTAGATTTTTTTAAAGAATACTAGGTGGTGTATTTATGAGGAAAAGAAAATCGTTTTTTGTACCGAGTCGGAGAGATGATAAAAAAAAAGATTTGTTGTTCTCTCATGTAATTAAACATTTTATCCATGTTTCCACATGTTTCAATCTGCTGATTAACTTGACAGTTACATTTGTTATGTGCGGTTGGTGATTTTCTTAGTTCACAAACTCCACTTTGTGAATGGGGAGTTGTCCTGGTGTGGGGGAAGTTGTACAGTGAAACGTGTGTACATGTACCAGTACATGTGAATTAAATTTAATGAAGGAGATACACAATCTCACTGTATAATGCGGTTTTGTTGATTGCTTAACTTTAAACGTAATAACTACACAAGTACATACACTTTACATTACCGACAAACACACGAGAACACAAAGAGGTTTCAATAATTTTTATTGGGTATGGGAATAAAGTTGTTGACTGTGGAATGCGTGACGGAATCAAATGTGGCGTTTGCAAAGCGCTGGCTGGTAAAACAGAGAACATGACGGAAATGGTGTAGAGCCAAATTTAAAATGTGTTGTTGCAGTAATCAAAGGCCACGACGGTCCAGAAATCGGAAGGACGATGACTCCAGCGACAAAGGTGGAGGAAGTGGAAGCGGAGGAGGAAGTCAACGAGAAAGGAGGGACAGTCAAAATGAAAAAACAAACTCAGACGAGACAAAGGAAAGCACTAAGGAGAAAAGTAATTCATCGGAAAACTCTTCAGAAAGTCCTAAAACTAGTGGAAAGGACAAAGCTAAAGAAGAAGGTTATCAACGAGGGCGAATTAGTACTCGCGGTTCTACACAAACTATCAGCAAAAGATTACGTTCTTCGTCCACTTCAAATCCTGAGAGTAGAAGTCCATTCAGAAAGGTCACAAAAAGGTAAAGACATTCTAGACAGTGTAAAGTTTACACAGGTAAGTATTCTTCTCTTCTTTATTGTTTTGTTTTCTGTTAAGGTTTTGAGAATTATAAAAATTTTCAGGCTTAAAATGCATTCACCGGCAAAAAGTTCATCCAAGTCGCCACAAAAAATTGTCACAAATAAAAAGCAACCCTTGAGGTAATGATAAGTGGGCACTATTTTGTTTCAGAATGTCTTACATATCTCAATTCTCTTAGAAGTCCTACAGAAAGTCCACAAAAGGGGAAAAAATCACCGACAAAAACGACTGAACCAGTTAAAAAAATGTAAGTGGCTGTATTATAGTAATCATTACCACTGCGAGTCTGATTCAGTCTTTTTTCAGACGAAATAGTACAGGAGTTTCTAATGGCATTGTTCACAAAGATGTCAACGATGACAAAAAAGATAGCAGTTCTCCGCGGAAAAGTACTCGTATTCAAGCGAAGGTCAGACCTGAGCCACTTATTCGGATGAAGAAAAAGTCTAAATCCATGGAGCCTGTAAAGGTTCGGCTTTACACAAAATGGGATATGTGCAAAATTTTCTGGTAAAATTTAATAAAATTTGGTTTTTTGTTTTTTTTTTTTGATTAGGGGAAAGCGATTCAAAAACAAGGCAAATTACGCAAACGCCGGTGAAGTTCAGCATTTATTCCATTCATTTTGTATGCTTTGATGCGTTCCTGAGATCTGGTTGACCTGGGCGGTTTTTTTTTTTTTTTTTTAAATTTGAAAATTCAAATTGTCTACTTCACCTTTCACCTTTCAGTTGTAGGATATCTTTAGGGTTTATATTTTATTGTTCTCTAGTTGTGATGGTTATCATAAATATTATGAATCAGCAATTAGTTACAATGATTAAATATTAATAATAATTTGAATAAAAAGAATCCGAAAAATAATTTTAAGTAATCTCACTAGTTTGTCAAAAAAAAATTTTGATATCTCAAACCTTTATCTCGAATTGCATTTTTCATATTTCATAAATTACTTTGATTGCAAACTAATTCACGTTTATAATAATTGTGTATAACTAAGAAATTTGTAATTTTTTAATTTTTTTAACTGAAAAGAAGATTCAGTTTTTAATTTTTTAATTTTTTGTAACTTCCATCCTTCGTGTTTAAATTGAAGTGAACTTTTTATAAGGCACAACTACTTTATTTTAAACACAATTTGTATGTTAATTACGTAATAATTTTTTCAATGTTAAATTTTGTTACAGTAGGTAGAAAATACTTATCAAATGTGTATGTTCATTTTTTAACGTTAATTTTATTTTGCTTTACGCCAACGAAAACTAAGGAATTAGTTATGCGTACAACTCATTAACGCTATGTGAAATGTAAAAATTGTTCGGAAGCCTTTTGGAATGAAGTACAACGCCGTGAAAATGACTTTACCTACTAAGGCAAAGAATGCACACGCTTTGAATGAATAAAATTACAAATATACATTTTGTCAGGAATAACCATTTTGGTATTTTATATATAAATGTGTATATATAGGTACGATATCACTCGTAAAATCAAATTATACGCGGCTGTTTATTACACCCTTGATTTAAGAGGGAGGAAACACATTTAATTAATATTTCATATACATAATGAACCGTCTTTTCCAAATTTTTAATTCTGCTGTACTTTTTTAAAAAAATTTTCTTACGTTTAATACAAAATAGTTTTTTAAAGCCTTTAACTGCATTTTAGTGAAATTTAAAAAAAACATAAACCAAAGAAATATTTAATTCTTTTGAGGCGGGTATGTGAAAAAAATCTGTACAACTTGGCTTTACCCTTCCAGCAACTTTTTTTTTTCAAAATTACTTTATTACATGTTACAATTGCTCTTAAAATTGTGTTATTTACATTTGGATTAAAAAAAGAGAAGGAAATTTGAAGTGGTAGTTAAAAATTGGTGTGATAAAATCTCTCGTTCGTTGTTTCCCTTTCCAATGGGCAGCGTGTTATGCAAGCATAGTTTTAGTTATTTCCCAAGCATCACAGCAAACGATAGAGAGAAAATAAGAAACGAAAATCATACAAAAAATAGTGCAGAAGCTATGACATGATTGTGTTCTGTGAAATTTTGTTTCTAAAGAGTCTTGGTGCAATTTATTCAACAAAATAATTTTTCCCATTTAACTTTCAACAATTCATACAATCCTAAATTTTGCTCTAGCTAAATAATTGTTCTGTTGCTCGTTCGAGGTCCCAAGAACAAGATGATAGGGCAACACGGGCTTTGTGCTGAAACGATCATTGTTTAGATCAAATAGTCTTAATAACTTAAGATTGTTCTAGTTACCTCGTCAACACCCATATCCATCAGCCTAACAATTTTATCATCAAATTCAGGAAAATTTGACGGTGCTGAAAAAAAAATACAGTTAGTTAGAAATTTCTTTTATAGTTACATACACATTTAAACACGACTTAGAAGAATGTAGTGTTAAATTATTTAAGCACAAACTCAAAATTGTAAAAATTGAAGCCAGTTTTTGAATATAAGCTCTTTCAAATCAGAAACCTAGCAGCGTTCAACATTAAAGTCAAAGTTTGTTAGGTTAGGTATATACTGGCATTAAAGCTTTTCAGTTGATTTCTGATACCCTCTCCCTATAAATTTGTTTAAAAATTGAATTACCACCAGCATAAACTTGGGCCCAGTGCTGAGCTGTGAGTTTAAACATATCATAGTTTTCTTTATACTGCTTAGCTACAACCGCGTCTTGCGGATCGTCTGGCTCTGCAGCGGCCAATAATGCTTGTAATGACAATAACACTGTACGTAGTGTCATAGCTGCAGCCCTAAAATACAATAAAAGCAATATATAACAAAATCTGGCTTATTAAACTACTCTTACCATTGATCTTTTAAAATGTCCAAACAAATAGCTCCTGTGACAGAGCTGATATTTGGATGCCAAATTTTGGTTACAAATCTCACCTGAAAGCAGTAATTATCACACATTACATCAGAATAGTTAAAGTTATTACTATGTATATTACCTTGGGAGGATTAAATGGATATGTTTCAGGGACTTTGATCTCCAAAACAAATACACCCCCTTCGTAAGGGGTATCGGGGGGTCCAGCAATTTCCCCTTTTAGTTCTGTGTAGTTATCATTAACCAGTTCAACTTTTATCATGCATTTTGCCACCTGGTGTTCAAAATAAATGTACATGACAGGTTAATAAATGAAATAAACAATTTAAGAATATTCGAACTATAAGTTCAACACATAATTCTAATTGTAAGTCATCTGATGGTGATCACTTTTTTAGTCCTAGTTGGAAAGCATTTTACCTCTTCACTTTTGACAACTTCTTTGAATTCTCTTTTGATCCTTTGCACTGCTATAGTAGCCATTATACTTAAAACCATTGGCTAGTTTCGCTGAAAAGCCATTTTAAAATTATCCGGAAACTGCAATCTGAATATAATAAAAGTAAATTTTATCACTTCACCTCTACTACAACTGACAAATGTTGCTCATTGCCCGAGTCCGAACACTTTTTTTAAAAAAAAAAGTCCAAGATGAAGTTTATCACGAAGCTTGTATCTTCGTTATTAAATTTTATGATTTTAAACGATTAAAACGTGCGCAAAAATGCTAGAATTAGCCAGTGATAACTGTTTATTTTTGTTGCTAATTACATGCGGAATTGCAGCGGATATGATACAACCAATGTTCTGGAATACGAACAATTCCTGTCGTTATGGATCACAGGTATTTCTAAAATGTGATTTCAGTGTGTAATTATTTTTAAATGGTGAACTTATGCAATAATATTTTTCTATGTAGACCTTGAAATCCCCAATCCCAAATCTTAATCCCAAATCCCAAATTAAAAGGCCAGTTATTTTATTGCAATATTAATTTGAAAAAGATTTTAACTGAATCACGTTCTAGACATTCTCTCTTGCAGTGGTAATAGTTTTTGTTACTAGATGGCGTAAGATTATTCTTGTAGAATTCGGTGGATTGATGTGAAAGAAATTGCAGTTTTTGAAATTACAATCAGTTAAATTAGAAATGCCGAGGTTGGTTCTTACAGGCTGGCGGTATGGTGTTTTTTTTGGTTCAGTTGTCGCCGCTATTGGGGTTGCCATGTATCCTATTTTTATCCATCCTTTACTAAATATAGAAGATTACAGTGAGATTTTATGAAAATTTAATACTTGCTCAAGGTTCTAATACACTTTTAATTTTAAAGAAAAAATGCAGGCTAAGGGACGAGCAGGAATTAATCAAGAAGCTGTTCAACCTGGAGGTATACTAATTTTAATTGGTGACTATTTTATTTGACGATTTCTTTTCGGTAGGAATGAAAGTCTGGTCTGATCCGTTTAATCGAGAGAAGAGCAAAAGCAGTTGAAAATTTATTTTTGGGGGTTGTTCTCCTAAAGTGTTTTTGTAAATAGTTTAGTATAACAAATTAACACTTAAAACGAACGATATTTGCAAACAAAATTTAAAAAAAAAACTATTTAAGTGTATCGAATGCTAACTCAAAAATTTTGTAAAAACCAGTGTTTAATTGAATGTAAAACGTTGCGTGAGTTTAAAAAAGTGTTGTAGTATATCTCGGTAAAGCTGAATTTTAAAATTATTGCGTCAAACTGCGTGAAGAGGTATTTTGGAGTCCAGGATTTCCTTTTTGACACTGAAAACTTTGCTGTTTTTATTCTTGATAAGTACGTGAGTCATTGTAAAAACGTAACTTTGAGTATAACCCTGCTAAAATTGTTTTGAAGTGTAAATAATTTTAATCACACTATCGAATAATTATTTATTAAACTTATTATTAAATTTAGAAGCCTTCAGTTGTCCCTTAAAGTGTGAGTTTAGTCGCTCTTGCTTTTCCCTGTCAAGCAAAGGCATGGTGTCTTTACTGTAACTTTCATATACCTCAAGTTACAAAGGAAAGCCAGTCGCATTATTCGATTGAATTATATTGGACTTTGGAAAGCATAGATTATTCAATGTTATTCAATTTTATTATTATGCAAACTATTTACTGACGAAGTTAGATGTATGATAGCACAGTATATAGAAGAATAGGTTTGAGAGCATAACTTTCGAATGTCTGTACAATAGCCTCTCTTTGGCTGCTATCAGGAGTGACTTTCAAACACAGATAGGTCAAAGCCTCCTAGTATCTACCTTAATTAAACGTGGCCTATCAACAACACAATCTTTGTTGTTTACACTTGGCAAACATCATTTAAGGTTAGTTTGGAAACTGAAATAGTTTATCTTGCCATTCTGGAGACAAGACAAACTAGTTTAGGGAACAAATTTAAGTATCACACTTAGATGAACAGAGTAAGGTTCGATTCTTTAAAAGCAAACAACCGCAAATTCGCAGATTGATAAGAGGTCCCTTTTACACAAATGACAGCTGCACGGTATCTAAACTCCATATCAGTTCAAAGCCTAGAACAAGTTTTTAGAAAATAAATTCTAATTTGTTTTGTCTTTCTGCTTTTAATAATCATTTATAACAAATATTTAAGGTGAAGACAACAATATAGGTATTATTTTTATTTTTTATCAGTAGATGGCGTTACATGCGTAGATTATCGTTTATGATACTAGGTGATATAAAAACAAGATTTTTAACTGAAATAAAATAGCATCTTCAATTTATTAGAGCTGATTTTGGACAAAGATCAGCTCTAATGCCTTACTGTCCCAGGACACTTTTTATTCTTTACCTGCACTGTGACTACTTTATTTTTGGCAATGATTCTGATTTTCGGTAAATATTTAGATATTTTCACCAATTTCCTTCATTCAAAATAATCAAAAACATTATAAAAATTAAATTTAATGACAATGTCAGGCCAAATTTTATTTATATCAAAATCATCATTTAACAACGCACCGACATTCTTGATTGGTGACGTCAAATGTAATTGGCCCCCTCTATATTGTAATGCGCTATTCAACATGGAGGACAGGGAAGCCAGCTAGCGAACTCAAGGCTGTGGAATTTGTGCTTTTTTGGAGAAACTATGCCAAGAAAGAGAAACGGCGAGATACCACTACCAGCCGGATGGGACATGGGCCGGGATTACGATGGAAAAGTGTATTACATCGATCATAATAACAAGAAAACAACTTGGATCGACCCGCGAGACAGGTAAGGAAAAAAATAGTAGTGGCCAGCAGTCGATTCTTTAAATTTACGAACGATACGCGCTATTCGATTCTGCCTGTTACAGTTTTGTAGTGTTGATTCTACGGGGTCGATACTGAGAATCGATTAACACGAGTCCAATCGAACAGAAAACCAATACTTGCCCACTGTACTAGGACAAATTAGGGTTAGGGTTAGGAATGTGATCCCCAAATGGAGCCTCTAAGGCTTCAAAGCACAGCACTTTTCCATTGTAACTAATATTTGCGGTTATTCCGCGCCAATTTCAACCGCCGTGAACAAACTAAGAAAGAATTGTAAACTTTTTGATGGTTTTGACCAGTGTTTGAAATATTTCCACGGGCTTTATTTTTTTTATGTTTGTGTTGCGTTGTGCCATCTACATGAAAAAATGCAAACTTTTCTGACTTTTTTTAGGCCTATTAACCTTCCAAGGTGGGTGTAGTGACCCCTAATTTCCTACTTTTTGCATATTAATTGGGTTAAGAAAAGGTTAAGAAGTTCGTTTAAATAACTGGATCAGTTATATAGATTAACTAAAAAAAATCACTCATATTCTCGAGTTGTTTTAGCCTAAGATGAAATGATTTAATTTTTGAAATAAGTTTACAAATTAGTAAAGTTTTTGGAATAAGGTTAAAACTAACCACTCGAATGTAAACTAAAATAGGAAACAAGTCATCTCATTAAATAACATTCTTTTTAAGGATTACTTTTCTGATTACTCAGATTTCTAATAAAGGTTATTGAGTAAAAATGATAAGAGAAAAAAATACGGAATTTTTATTGAAGTCGATATTTATCAGGCGTTTGGCAAGGGTCTGCTGTCAGATAAAAGAAGCATTACTCAAACTTAGGAATGTTTGTGGCTCCAGTTCACCTCCTGGTTGCATTTTTTCGATGGAGATCCCCAAATCATTCAACAATTTTATCAGATTAACTTTGTAAAAATGAAATAAAAAGTTATCTACTGCAGAGTCAAATATTCGAAGAATTCGAATTGTTTTTTATTGTTTTTTTTGATTAAAAAATGATTATACCCAATGTTGTTTAAAAAGGAACTAAAGGACAAAATCGTTTAGGATTTTTTTTCTTCATATTTCATTAAATATTAGTACATTCCTGCAAATCGAAGAAAAAGTGGGTCTTTAGTGATAAAACAAGGCTACAAATCCTTGAAATATTTGAGTTGCATAAGCAGAACACTTCATTTACAACTCATCCAGTTCAAGGTAATGAAAAGTACCGAAGTAATTACCGGAAACTATGCGGTTAAATACTCTGAATAAATACCTAGTCAAATCAATATTTGTACTACAAAATAAAAATAATGTAAAAGTGTGTAAATGGTCTTTATCTCTCCGACAGGAATTTATTTCCTTGTATATGATTTTCTGATTTATTTGTCAGGAATGTGTTTCCTTCCTGCATTTTTATACACAAAAATGCAAAACAAAGATATGTATAGACAGCAAGAGTTGAAAGTACTTGCAACGCCGGATACTCATTTATAGAATTGAAATTATTTTTTTTTTCTTTGATTTTTTTTTCATTTCATTTTTCGTTCTATTTATTTTTTTATTTCATTTGTTTTAAGGTATACAAAACCACAGACATTTGCAGATTGCGTTGGAAATGAGTTGCCACTTGGTTGGGAAGAAGTTTTTGATAGCCAAATAGGATTATATTATATCGATCATATTAATCGTAAGTTATTAAACGGTACAATTTATTAAAGAAAATTTTTTTTGTACCGTATAAAATTGTAAAAACTACGCTCTAAAATCACTGTTAGCTCAAGAAAAAAAAATATAACAAATTGTGTACCTATTTCACTAGTTTTAATTGTGACTATTTATCATTAACGAAATATTTTAATATTATTAAGCAGACATTTTCACAAGATTTATTTGTTTGTAGAAACCAATCAAATTGAAGACCCACGACAGCAATGGCGACAAGTACAAGAAGCCATGTTGAAAGACTATTTAATAACAGCTCAAGAAGACTTGGAAGTATGATTGACTTTTAATTAATTTATTTGATTACAAATCGATGAATGATTTTTATTTTATATTTTAGGCCAAAAAAGAAATTTATGATGTAAAGCAACAACGTTTGACATTGGCTCAAGATGAATATCAACACTTAAACAACACTTTGGTTAATTTGAATAACTCACACTCAAGTTGTAAGTAATGAGTTTTCAACTTGTAGATTTTTTTTTCTCTGCTTGCTTTTTACTTACCCCTAAGGGTGGGAAATTTAAAAGCAGTATAGCTACTTTTTCCCAGCCAAGTAATTACTTCTCAACTTTTTATTTATTTTAGAAGTCTTTTTTTTTTTTTCCTTTCCTCAGCGTACAAGATTATGAAAATGCCCCTGGTGGTTTGAAACATTTTTTTTAAGTTGTTTAGTTTTAGATGTTCAAAAATTGTCTGGGAAAATTGTTGATAGTTTTAGGTAATTGGATTTTTTTTATACGTTGGGTGTCAGGTTTTAATAGTTTTAATCCTCGCTTCAGATTGCATTGTCAAAGTGTCAAAGAGGAGTTAGCAAATATTTCTAAAATGTATTTAAAGCTGAGAAAACCCTTCCCAATTGCAATTTTCACATCACGAAAGCGAAATGAGAAGGCTGGGTTTTTCTACATAATGTTATGTTAAGGGGGGAAAATGAACTAAAAAGTGTTTTGAGCATCCGCTACAAGATAAATTATAAAGGAATTTGATGGAATTCTGTTTTGTAAATACACTCATTATGTTTTGATTATAATTTTTGTGCGTTTTCTGCGGTCTTGACTGTGATTGAGAACAATTTAGTCATGTGCAACTGTTTATTAGACTTGTTTTAATCTATGAAATGAAATTAATATGTTTTTAATTAATGACAGTGAGTTCGACATCTAGTACTGCTAGTACAAAGTACGACCCTGATCTCCTCAAAGCGGATGTGGCGTTAGCGAAGAATCGAGTTACAAGACTTAAAAGGGAACTCGAACAGATTCGAACGGAGATGATCTACAAGCAAAGAGGAGTTGATACATTAACACAGTTAGTATTGAGTGTTATATTCTTTATAAGGATCGTTCAAACGATGTGGAGGCTTCTTCTGTCGTGAAAAGTTATGTAATTCATTTGAAGTTCTGCTATTAAATAATTTAACGAAAAATTTGACGTGAAGTGCGATGACTGGCTATAAAGGGTTAAAGGGTTTGGGCTGGGTCTTGACCTCTTATCGGAATTTGTCTTTGGTCTGACTGAAAATATTAAATATTTTTATTTACTTTCATGGGATTTGGTTGTGTAGTAAGAGTTCATTATAGTTTAAATTTTGTAATATTGTGAAAGGTGTTTATTTTTTTTTTTTCTCGTCTGCTGTTTTTTTTTCTTTAAAGTTTGTAGTTCGTCTTTCTTTCTCCCTGATGGTAAAGTGAGTTCGGTCCACTTAAAATGAGTGGGTTGGGAGTTTTCTCATTTGACATTCATGAATTCCAAGTAGCGAGAGGAATCTAAACACCAATAAAAGATTTGAAATGATTTAAGAGAAGAGCCATTTATAAAAATTATATTACAACTAACCCATATTAATTTTTTTTTGCTAGTGTGGACGAAAAGTTAGCAAATCAACATGGGGTGTACAATGTTGCTGAAGCACAGGCAATTGTCACAGAGTTGAAAAATATTCAAAAATCTCTCGTTTCTGGCGAGAAAGAAAAAGCTGAACTAATGCAGGTAAGAATTGCTTTTAAACTATTAAACTTGATTTGTTTTAACTTTATTTGTTTTTAAATCAACAGTCTTTAGCTCGGCTTAGAGACGATTTAGTTCGGCTTCAACCCAATAATGGATCACCCGATAGCTCCATTCTGAGCATTCCTCAAGAAAAATTAAGTACTGCTTCTCAGACGGACCTCTCGGGCGAGGTGATACTACTCACGCCTCAATTCAAAATATTGTTGTAATAAAAATCAATTCCTTTTCTTAGTTTGGACCAATTGGTGCACGTTTGGCAGAGATGGCACGTATGAGGTTGCAGTACGATGAAGCTCGAAAATTAATGCACGGAATTCAGCAACAGTTGGCTGACTTGGATGACCGAGTAGCTCCTGGGCAACCAGAATCTGATAAGGACCGGTGAGAGATTATTTTTTTTTTCAATTTGCTGTTTGTAATTTGTTTTGTCTTTGTAATGCCTATTTATTTACCACTTATTATAATTAGCATGTTTTATTTTGAATTGCTTGGCTTTGATGCTGTTTTGCATGTATTTTTTTCTTTTGCATCTCAGGCTGCTCCTCATTCAAGAAAAGGAGCAACTTTTGCGTGAGTTGCGAAGCATTAATTGTAAAAATCGTAGCGAGTTAGAAAAGGCTGCTGTTCAAAGCGAGATACGTAAGCTTGAACAAGATCTGAATACCGCAATGGAGTTATCCAATAGAGCCATAACTGATAGGTAAGCATGATCAGATTGCTCGTCTTTGCATTAGTCGGCTTGAACACTTAATTGCACGTTTGTTTGATATCCATAGATTTGTTTCTTTCAAATATTTCTAATTGAAAACTCATATTTTAGATTAAAAATTCACGAACAGAAGCAAACGCTTCTTCAACAACTGAAAGACGCAATGCGGCTCACCACCAACTTAGAGACGCAATTAAAGAGTATGTCAACTAGCACACTATCCTTCTCGTCTAGTTCCAGTTTGGGTTCCTTGAGTACAACAAGCAGCAAAGGATCATTAAGTTCATTAAGTTTCACTGACATCTACGGAATTCCTCAGTGTTCTAGTGAACCAGTCGATCTGCAAAACTTGCATCGTCGTGTAGAAAAACTTTTTAACCCTTCTACTGCAGCTTCGGCTGCCGGCAGTGGTGAAGACGTGTCTTCCTCACCTGCTATACAATCATCTACGGCTGTTGCAACTGCTCTCGTGCCTTCTCATTCTGCTCCTTCGTTGTCTCCACGCTCCTCACTCTCTTCTGTGTCACCACCAGTGTCACCGAATGATTTCGGACCCCCACCCAGCTATGAACAAGCGTATTTAAGCTCGGTGGAACGACAACGAAGAGCAGCGCTGGGAATTCAACATCCGTCCTCCGTACAAACAGCTGTTGGTTTAGACCAAGTGCGATTAGAGGATCGGTTGGCGGAACTGCAATTAGCTCAGTCAACAAAAGATGAAACACCCTCTACAACTACCAAAATTGAGGGGGCTTTTGGTTTAACTCCATCCTTGCCTAAAAATTTGACTCGTGTTCATGGTGCGGACATTTTGGACAATGTGTTGACATCGCGACCGATGTCACTTTACGATTCCGGGAGTGATGTGACCAGCAACCCGCCATTGTCACCCATTAGCGAAACTGTTCCTGATGAATTAAAGTCTAATTGTTTGTCGGGCTCGAATACGCGAAGTGTTTCAGCAGCAGTAAGTGACGAATCGGTTGCCGGGGATAGTGGCGTTTTTGAAGCGGCTAATAAACGGGAAATTGTTTTGGCTGATGTTAATGGCGAATCAGCACAAGTACAAATCAAAATGAGGTAAAAGTTATTACATCTTATGTATTGTTCGGTTTAATACATTTTTTGGGACGGAATTTGACAGGTACGCCAGTACGGATGAGTTACTTCACATCGATATTGAACGAGCCCGAAATTTAAAAGCACTCACTTTTCCGGAAAATAGTAAAGTGTAAGTATTTTTTTTGTTTAACTAAGTAAAGTTATGGTAGTAACTATTTTGCTTTTCATAGTTGTATTAAGGCGGCTCTTCTGCCTGCTTCGAGCATGTTGATGTCTTGTTGCACACACATTGTTTCAGATCTGAACAAACCCACTTTCGGGGAAACCTTCCGTTTCCCTGTATCATTAAATAAATTGTACACTAAGACGCTACAACTAAATGTATGGTCAGTAAGTGCTAACGATGAAGATCTCGAATGCTTGGTAAATTGACTAATAATAGAATAATTGCTTAATTTGTGAAATTGTTGAATTTTTTTTTTTTTAGGGAAGCAGTCAAGTGAGTTTGGCTGATTTTAACATAGAAGAGACATCTAGTAAATGGTACAACATACTCAGTTTACAATTTTTTCACTCTGGAAATAAGAAATCCACACAAGAGCGTGAAGTAAAAGTAAAGATTTTGAAAAGTTAACATTTTTTTACATGTTAAGAACAATTTTGTCTGCTAATGTTAGGCTGATGGAGATTCAGCTCGGTTGACCACTGCCAAGAAGGATAGTGGTAGTCATTCATTCATTCCTGGAATTAGAGAAGAGAGTAGTGATGAATCTACTGTCATATCATCCCAAACGTGGACCCTCACTAGAAGTCAAGGCCCGAAGCATTTGAAGGTGAATTTATC
>JAQGAS010000994.1:0-28403 GCA_034686365.1 Pachymerium ferrugineum | reverse complement strand
CCCGACAGGCCCGATGCCGCACCCGCTTCGACCTCAGCCCGACAGGCCCGATGCCGCACCCGCTTCGACCTCAGCCCTCAGAGCCAATCCTTGTTCCTAAGTCACGGATCTCCTAAATTTGTGAGCTGGGCAATTAATGTTGAGAGGAATTTCTTCTACAGTATTACAAAGTACTCCATTTAACTGGTTGTTTGCTACAGATAAAGCATGCCCGACTTCCTACCTCCACGTGGTCCTCCCTGGGTTCGCTTGACGGTTTCATGGCAATTTCGTTTCATTTGTGTCATTACCAACAGCCTAGGCGTTAGAAAAGTTGTTTTTTACAATCTTTTTACCCTCACCCACTGTGAAGGAGGGTTATTTTCAGGGTTGGAAGTCTTCTAATTTCATTGATTTCCTCCTATCTTTGTAAAGTGCAAGAGCTAACTTGTGTTTATTAGAATCAATTGAAGCGTAAACGTCATTTCCGTTTGCGTCTTTCACAGGTTCGCCGTATGCATTGTTGAATGAACGCACTCCCAAGAATTGTGGATAAGTCCTCAGCCGGGGGTAATACCGTATCGTTGAGCATGAATCCTATATTTTCAGAATCCTCTACAGAGGGAGAATATGATGGTAACATCATATTGTACATCAGTAGTGAATGAAATTTATAAAACTCATAAATTCCAATTTCTATTGATAAACGATTAGGCAATCCATTTTCTCACGCCGCTTGATTGGCAAATTTTGGTGGTTTGTTTGCTGCGGCCTCCTGCCCTGCCCCAGCAGTGCCGCCGTGGACGCCGCATTCCGAGTGCGGTCATAAACACAGCTGTTGCTGGCAGTGTTAAGATTAACAATGTCAACAACAGCTATGGTCATTTCACCAGCAAACAAAACTTTCTTTTTGACAGCTGTTAAGTATCAGTTTTAATAGTTTTTTTTTCTGGTTTTTACTTTGGGTTTTTGAATTGTCCCATCGCGTATGACTCGGGCAGCTGCTGGTCGACGTTAAGCCTGATTTCTTTTTTTCTGTGCCTGTTTAATGTTGGCGACACTCAGCGCTTTATAGCTGTATTTTGATCCAATTAATGAACTATGAGCTACATTATGTATGCGTATAGGCCATTACCGTGGGTTTGTGGGTTTCATCTCACTGTTCGTTAGGTTCTTGTTCTTTGGCTTTTTTGTGTCCAAGAACTGCCACATTAGGTCAAGGAGAAATGTGGACTAAATGTGGGTGCAATACTAGGGCTGCATAAATGAAAAATTTGGTTATCTGGAAATAAGGGGCAGCCATTTGAAGCTCAGCAGTCACATTGTACTAAGTAGCCGTTGAACTCGGCATTATCCTTGTACTCGATAGAACTCGACGTAATTGTGCCGACTGGACCTTAGGAGTAAACCAAGAAATGTACGCTTGATCTTGGAAGGGGGCAAGTGGCCAGTTGCCTGACTAATGACCCAAGATGTGGTGCAAAAAAAATGGCGGCATTCCTAGGCATTAGGCTTGGATCAAGCGATCTAACCAAAAAATGACCGAATGTTGATACGGTCATTCCGCAATTGTTTAACTGTGTCGCGAATACGGTTATCCACGTGCCGGTTATGCCGAAATTGTCTTCTAATTCAGTCTTCCATGAAATTAAACTGGATTAAGCCTGATCCTTCAATTTTCCTTTCTTTTGATTTTTTTATCCCTCATTTAATGGATAACTGACAAGGATTTTAACTATTTCCTTTTTTCCTTGGGATCCTGGTCATATACGTGTCCCAAAAAAAAAAAAAACGGAGATTGCAGGTTCGAAATTTATGCCTCGTAAGGCTTATCCCTTATACCTCGTCATAGTTGTAACCGCTGATTCATGTCCTTCCTTCATCTCTTGGGGGTTCGCCAGTGGAAATGGGCTTCGAGTTGTGGGTAGGGTTGGTATGTGTGTAGTCTGGTACTTCGGCACGTTTGGTTTTTTAGTTGGAATGAGTAGAACATTTGGAATCATTTACAACCACGTGGAACTGACTTTTTCAAAAGGCAACGTATGCCGATATCCACAATTCTATTTATGATTGTAACATTAACTGTTGGACTGGGGTACAGAATTTCCTTCAACATTACAAAAATATCAACTGCGCGTGTACAGTCTGTATCGACTGATATTTTAGTAAATTTATTTAAGGTAAGCATAGACTTTGCTCTGAGATTTGAACCAAAGATTGTAATAAATAATACACACACTCGGGGTTAAACCTTACTTGAAAGTTTCTCCAATACTTTTTTTTCTTTGCCTATTACTTCGTAATTTTCATGTCGTCTCACAGTCAGAATGTAATGTAAAAATTGTGCCGACTGGACCTTAGGAGTAAACCAAGAAATGTACGCTTGATCTTGGAAGGGGGCAAGTGGCCAGTTGCCTGACTAATGACCCAGGATGTGGTGCAAAAAAAATGGCAAAAAAATTACGGAGCAAGTAAAACGTGTCTACCTGACATTGACATGAAATAAAAAATTTATTGCTTTTTGAAGGTACAAAGCAAATTGCGATCTGATATTGCACTCTGTGTATGTTAAGCCGTCTAATCGTGGTTTGTCTTCAAACTCTACCGAGACGATTGCTTAGGTGATTAATTGCTGTTGTGACATGGTGACAAGGGTTCCCTACAAGTTTTAGATTAGACCGCTGATTCATGTCCTTCCTTCATCTCTTGGGGTTCGCCAGTGGGAAATGGGCTTCGAGTTGTGGGTAGGGTTGGTATGTGTGCAGTCTGGTACTTCGGCACGTTTAGTTTATTAGTTGGAATGAGCAGAACATTTAGAATCATTTACAACCACGTGGAAGTGGCTTTTTCAAAAAGGCAATTTATGCCGATATCCACAATTCCATCTATGAATATGATTGTAACATTAACTGTTGAACAGAATTTTCTTCATTCCTTCCAACATTATGAAAATATACTATCAACTGCGCGTGTATCGACTGATATGTTAGTAAATTTATTTAAAGCAAGCATAGGCTTTGCTCTGAGATTTATGTTACACCGTCTAATCGTGGTTTGTCTTCAAACTCGTACATTTTTTGATCCTATTAAAAACAATTAATCAAAAACAATTTCAAATAAAGAATTAACAATTAACCTGTCAGATCGAAAACCTAACCAGTCTCATCTGGAAATGAACCAGTTGGTTTTATAAGCGATCCACATGGTCCTCCCTAAGTTCCCCAGTTGTCTTCTTCCTATTATATATGAATGAAGTTCTCTCTGGAGTACATTCAGTAACCAATGACTTGAGTGCAGTTTATGGAGCAAGTAAAACAAATCCAACTTCCTACCGCAGCGTGGTACTCCCTGGGTTTCTTTTAGAGGTCCTTGGGGACTTGAAATGGAAGCTCTGGTTTGATAGCTTTTAGTTATTAGTTGTAATAGTTTTTTTCCTGTTTGGCTTTGATTTTATTATAAATAAACTCGAGAAGTTAAATAAAGCCTTAATTCGGTTTAGTTTCCCTTCCCAGAGAAGAACTTCAAATATCTAATACACATAACCCCTTGGTTGCCAGCAGCCTTGCACAGTTTCCCGTGCAAGTTGACATTGGTTTGAAACACAACATGCACAACTGCTCTGTTAGCGTTTGTTATCGCCATGACACTAAGGTTTTTCATTACGATCGCACGCATTGTTCTGGGCGATAAGTAGACATTGCCATGCCGAGCTACTGTCGGTTCAAGCAATTGGTTGATTCGTTCAATCTGAACGATTAGTTCGGCGTCATTATTTGGGCTGAGGTGCTGGGTCGCTGGCAGGTGGAGTGGGACTCATTGATTGGTAATAAATTACATGAAGTGAAACCAAGGGTGGGCCCCCTAGTAGTTGCTTCTGCCTCCCGTTGGGATCAGGCGGTTGTTACTCGGTTACGGATTGGTCATACGCGTCTTACTCATGGTTATCTTTTTGTTGGTGGGTTCCCTCCTCAGTGTCCTTGTGGGTTTTCGGTACTATCTGTAAAGCATTTGATTTGTGTATTGCTTGCGTTTTGCAGTCAGTAGGCGTCGGTTGTGGGGGTCTTGTTGTACCCTCCCTTCTTTGGTCGTTCCCTTGGGGCCTTTTTCTGACTTTCAGAAACGTAAACAGCAAGTGTGCTTACATCTCCCTGTTAAGCTCCATTTCTTTCTTTCTTTCTCCCTGTATTTCGGAGTTGTCCAAAATTTTTTTTAAGTGGAATTTGACGATTTTGTTCTCTTCGGAGTCTTGTTCTCGAAACTCGAAATATTTACGCCAAACTTGCCGTCTAACATCCTGTTTCTCTTTCTCGTGCTGCTCCTTGTCTTCGTCTTCTTCTTTTACAAGGACAGTTTCCGGATTATAAATGGCTTTTTTCAATCCAATTCCAATTGTTGCAATATAAATCTTTGGATCTTGGGTTTAGCAACTGCCTGTAACCAAATAAGTTTTTTTTTTTCCATGCCAGGCACATGGTGCGAACTAAATCTTCTCCGTTGCAACGACATGTCTAAAACTCAGGCCCTGGCAGCTGCTGGCGACGTTAGGCTCTATTTCTTTTTTTCTTTCCTATAATTATAATTTTATAAATTTATAAAATTTATAAAATTTTTTTTTATTATTAAAATTCTTGCTTCTATTGTCAAATTATCAAAATAATATTTTCTATATATATTTTCTACCCTTAGTCAACCTTGCTGGCGGCGTTTGGCAGAGGACGAAGAAGAATAAAGCTTAACGCTGCCAGCGAGGATGACTAAGGGAAGAAAATATATATTTTCTAAATTGTGAGTGAAATGTCACTGATTGACTATTGTTCAATTAATTACGCTTGCTTTTATTGTCAAATTGCACAGCAGTTAAAAGCATTGAAATTTTGAGTCCGAAGGTTGAGGTTTTTTCTTTCGTCCTCTACATCTTTTCATTTTTTAGGTTGGAAAGGTGATAAACCTATTAATAATGACTTGGATCATTTCATTTCGTACAAAAGTGGCGGCGGCACTATGGATAAGATCCTGCTGTTTTTATGTCATTAGATTTTTAGGAAAAACAATCTAGGTTATAAGATTTTTTTTTTTTACTTTTGTCCCGTCGCGTATGGCCCTGGCAGCTGCTGGCGACGTTAAGCTCCATTTCTTTCTTTCTTTCATTATTTTCGTCCCTAGGTGGCAGATCTCTGTACAGAAATAAGGTTGAATTATGGGTTTTTTTTTTTTTTCGTGTAATTTCCTTCTTTTTTCTATTTACTGTTTAGCCACCAATGGTTCACTCGGTGGTGAGCTAAATGAAGGGAAATTGTTATTAAATTACAGCTAAATGCTTCCATTTATTTTCTTAACTCACTCTTCTAGCACTAGTTCTGGTTGGGGCTGCGCTGGTCTAAACAAGGGAGAATTGGTATTAGATTACGGCTATATGTTTCCTTTCATTTTTTTTAACTCACTGCAGTTGTCCAATTTGTCCAACCCTTAGGGAAGAAAAAAAATCGGTTTTAAAATTAAGGATAAATTAAGGAAGATCACGATTTAATTACAGTTAACTTACATCCATTCGTGTCGGATTACACGCACTGTCCCTTCGAGGTCACGGATTCGTCTTCGTATCAGCTCCACCTCGGCATTAGCCCTCGCCGCGACTCGTTCGCAATAAAGTCTTAATTCGGTTTAGTTTCCCTTCCCAGAGAAGAACTTCAAATATCTAATATACATAACCCCTTGGTTGCCAGCAGCCCTGCACAGTTTCCCGTGCAAGTTGACATTGGTTTGAAACACAACATGCACAACTGCTCTGATGAATATTGATATGTCGCGAAGAGGAGGACAAACATAGTTTGGTCAACTGGCCGGTGCATTAACTGGACGAGGAGCAGTAAAACGTGTCTACTTGACAATTGACATGAAATAAAAAATTTATTGCTTTTTGAAGGTACAAAGCAAATTGCGATCTGATATTGCATTTATATTAATGGCAGTAGGGCTTTGCACTGCAATGGTGAGATACTTACTGTATCTATCCTCATCGCAAAATAACCCATTTCCTTTTGACTTTGATATCCCTTTTAGTGTTCACTGGTATTAAAAAGTCATTGCCATCTTTGTTTTCAAGTTTTGGTAACAACTGTTCTTTATACCAGGTTGCGACTTTCTACGTCGTGAGTTCGCGTCGTGAGGGCGCATTCTGAGCGTGTCTCCCTAAAATGCCGCACGTGCCGCATTTTAGGGAGACCCAGTGGACATCACGCTCAGGACGAGAGGGTACAAAAACTTCAGGATTCACAGTTGCAGCAGAATAAGTTAATTCACTTCCTTTCAGTTTGTTGGAAGGATGTACAATATAACCTATTAAACAAAGCTAAGTTTTATGCTTGGAAAATAAACCTCCAGCTAATAGAAATGATTCCCCATTGAGAAAGTTACATTCTTATCCTGCATGGAAGAATTCTCTTTATTCTATGAACTCGATTCCTTTAATCAGTGTCTCTTCGTTTGTCAACAATTTGAGCGGTCGATAATTGGAGGGTCATAGGTTGGCTGCTTCTAATCGAAACAGAAGTTAAACCACCAATCTTGTCGTTGAACTGACAATTGAGTTCTGCTCACTTCTGTTGATAAGGTCATAAATAGCACATCTGCACATTGTAAATTGTAGCCAAGGAAGCAGGGCGTCAGCTACCATATTCAAAGTTTTGAGATAAACAAGGGATGCTACGTAAGACCAAATAAAATACAACACACAGCTAATTTGGTCCTTCCTTATGCAATATTTTTTTTCGTCAGAAGCTGTGCTCGTCGACGTCAAATTGTAATACAATAGAGAGGATGTCGTATAACCAATTCTAAATCACAAAAAGGCAAAAAACAAAACCAAATAGTCCACACTTACTTAACCCTTAACAAAACTCTAATCTCTGTGGGCTCGTTGAATGTGGTGTTGGTGAGTCTGGTGATTCTAGGTTGTGAGGTTTTTGTATGAGTCTGGTTTCCGTTGTTTGTTGTAGTTTTGCTGATTTGACTTCTAGCTTATTAGTTGAGACTAACCTAATAGTAGTCACATTTGACCCAACGTCGCTGAGTGTTCTCTTGCCGCGCATGACCTTAGTTGTCGCTGCGGCGTAATGCCTTATATTTTTCTTCTTCTTCTTCTTCCATACCTTGAAAGTGAACAACACTAAAAATTTTGATCAAAAGTACTAAAAAAAGAACAAATACTTTTGATCCTATAGCAATAGGAGTAGACAGGTCGACGCAATCAGTATGATCTCTCTTTGCTACGTACTACAGCTTCTTGAGTTGTTCAATTGCCTAAGGCTGTTCAATTGGCTTTTAGAAAACAAGCTTTTTTTTCGTCTGAAGTTGTGCTCGCTGAAGTTGTAGTGTAATGCAATTGGATAGAGGATGTCAGAGAGAAATTTAACACAATATCCAATTACAATCACAAAAAGGCGAGCAATACAAAAAAAATTTAATATCTAGAAAAACTTAAAAAACAAACAAAAACTCCTCACTTGTAAACTCGACACAACGTTTGTATCAACAAATTGTCCGTCGTCAAGTGTTATTACTGTTCCGACTAACGGGTGACTCGCTGAGAAATAACATGATTGTTGATCATGCAGAGATGGTGGGTACCTATTTTAAAAGAAAATAGGCAAATCTTTAAAAATAAGCCATTCATATTGCAAGTAAATTAATACAGCTTTATACACAGGTGTGATTTTATAAAGCTTATAACACTGCCTAGAAGTGGGAGATTGTGAGAGACTTGCATTCTTTTGGCTTGGCATGGTAATATGGTTGCATTCTATTCTTTTTGTTAAAGATGGATTACGTGTCGTTCAATATTTCTGGCAAACTCCATCCTTAAATTTTATCACAACAGAAAAATGGTATCTCGAACAAGATTTACAGTACTTGTTGTGAATTAAGAATTTTTGTTCATCAATTTCAACTGGCGAAAACCAAGTGATTTGCTTCAGTGATTTCAACTGGGGAAACCCAAGTGATTTGCTTCAGTGATTAAGCATTGGGCATTTTCATGCTTGAAGCAAATAAAGTTCTCCATCACTGAACAAAACATCAGTCCTTGCACTCGCCCGCCCGCCTTGTATGAGCTTAGTTTTCTTCTTCTTTTCCACTCAGGACCAAACAGTAAAGATCCTTAACCCTGAAGGAAACAGAATTAATTCTTTTTTAGCCTCCTGCACCAAACAGGCGCAACCCTTTCGGAACCTACTTTTTATGCGATTTTTTTTCCTCTTATTTTCTCCTGATCAATACTCGTGTGAACGCGTTCTCGCCCTTCCACTAATGATGAGGAGGAGTGGATCTGCTTGAATCTATTAAACAGATCCGTGAGTGGAGCTCCACTATAGATAAAAATAAAAAGGGTATAATTAATAGAAGTAATAACTATACCTGGACGCCGATGCTGCAGTATTCTTAGCAGTTGCTGCAATATTCATGGTTGTGCCTTTCGAATATGGTCCTGGCAGCCACTGGCAACGTTAAGTCTGATTTCTTTCTCCTCCATTGGATGTTTATAGCTTGAGTTGTCGATTCTCCTTGTAGTGTGTTCTCAGCATTGGCTTTGTAGCTTAGTGTCCTCTGGATAAACATCGACACCATCTTTCCCTGACCAGTCAAAGTCAATAAATTTTATATCGCGATTTTTTTCATTTATTAATATATTTGGCAGGCGTAAGTCCCCATAAAAACGAATCCTTCGTTATGTTGTATGTTTATAACTTTTCTTATTTCCTTCTTTCTTCTTTCTGTAGGGTTTTGAACTTCTTGTCTAGTTTAAGCTCTGTCTGGTTGGGCTCTGCACATAGTATTATGCTTCGTCTGTATCGTGTGCTTGCCCGCTCCGGATCCGGTGCATCGTCGCACCCTTCGTCTTGCGCTTGGTGCTTTTCGGTCGTCACCAGTTGCCAGTCTGTGTGCTGAGGCTTTTGAACCTCCTCTTTCATATCGTCGGTGGTTACTTTCTTGTAGGTATGCCTGCCGTTTAAGGCCTCTTCAGCAGAATCATGCATGGTGTTGTGTTTTTGACTGTACTTCCCTTGCAAAATATGATCGTTCTCCTGCTGTTTCTCTTCCATTGGGTGTTTTTCTGGCTCGTGTATTAAGGGGTGTTTCTGTCCCTCTTCACTTGGGTCATCGCCAACTTCTGCCAGAGCACTTCCTCCTTGGGATTTGATGGCTCCTCTTTGTGATTTGTCCCTTGCAAGTTTTAAAAATTCTTTTTCCGTTTGTTGTTTTTGCGTCATAGGAGATTTTCTTTGCGAGCAGATAATACATTTCTTAAACTAAAGGAAGGTTTTGATCAAACAAAAACACAAACGAGTTCAACTCTCGTGAACGTTGCAAACCCATAAGATAGCTAATCTTTTACGGCAAAAGAAAAGAAAATGCTTAACCCCCGCGATTTGTTTAAGGTTATGGGGCACAAATATCAAAGAAACTCAACTAATTTTTTGTTTTCATTCCTTCGGCAGGCGTTTGGAACTAAGACGAGGCTGCGTTTCCGCCTCATCGGGGTGTAGTTGCCATCCAACAGGCTCAGACTCAAGAGACACCCCGCCTGTTGGGCACAGAAATCGTCAAAGCTCGATTCCTACAATGACTACTGTTTTTCATAATTTTGGGGCGAGTAACAATTTCACGAAGGTCTTTAATCGTAATTTTTGCCGAACTCCCCAGCTTATAGGCTTTCCTGCTTCAACAAACAAACAGGGGCCACTCATTTTGATTTGTTCGTGACTGGAAAACGAGAAACTCAGATTGACTCCTGCTGAGAGCACGCGGACAATACACGCGTTTTTGGTTTGAGTGTCATGTCCTACACGTTGATTTACAGGTGAAGTGAGTGAAGGGAAAACATCCTTTCTATTATAATGGGAAGTGTTTTTCATATACAATTCATTCCATTGGTCTTTTTGGACTGGGCAGATGATCTTATTTGAAAATTCACTGCAAAAAGTTTTCTTTTATCAAATTGCGTGTTGAGGGCACAGCATATAATTAGGTGTCCTACGTCTAATTCAACTCCCGCATGAAATCAAGTTCTGTACAGTCATATAGCAGATGGTCAGTTGTTCCCTGCTGCTGATTGATGTTACATATGGGACAAAGGTCCGTTGGTTTCTTCCTGCACTGAAATAAGAAGCGGGGAGTAATTCCCGCACATATTTGTAATCGCCATGCGACCTCGGCATAACGTCCGAGCAGAGGCGAAGAATGAGGACGGAACACAGCCGTATCGGTGAGTCATTTCAATACCCTCGTCCCACGAAGAAACCGTAGAAACTCCACGAATCTCGAGGGAAACCTTTGCCACTGAGCACCTTACATGGTCCGGAACACCAGACCAATAAGTACGGAGCCTCCGATAGGATGCGCGGGCCCCAAAAGGGAGATCTCTCTCCTCGACCGAATCCGGATCAGCCAAACACACAATCTGCTCGGCAATAACAGGTCGGATGTCCACAGTTGTATTTCCAGGTGTTCCAGCAATTTCCCAGTCCTTAAGCCAACACCGGCATTTTGGTTGCCATCTGATTGGAAAACACTGTGATGCCGTTTTTCTTGTCTGAGCAACAAAAGAAGGTAGTCTTTGTGACTTATCCTATTTCCAAAGGGGTTGACAAACATCGCCTTTTTCAAATATACATTACGGAAAATACACTGGAAGTAGTAGCCTTTGTGTGAGGTGAAACCTCTGTTGGGTTCTCGGGTGCCTGGTTCTACAACCCGTTGGGATCAGTCGATCATTTATCGGTTGCGGATTGGCCATACGCGCCTCACCCGCAGTTATCTTTTTGTTAGTGGGTTGCTCTCTCTGAAGCACTTGATTTGTGATTTTGTGCTTTGCAGTCACTAGATGTCAGTTGTGAGGATCTCGCACTCTTCCTTTCTTGGCTATTCCTCTGGGCCAGTTTTCTGATTTTCTGTTTCCCTCTTTTAAGAAGCGTGTCTTGATAGTAGAAAATTTCCTAGTAATGCGGTCGATGGTTTTTTTAATTTCGTCATGTGTTTGTGACATTATCTTATTCGTAAGGTGCTTTCTTTCGTAAGGTGCTGCATATGTCGTTGTAATGCTTACTGTGAAACATTTGATTTGCGATTGCTCGAGTTTTGCAGTCGATGGGTCTCTCACTCTTTCTTTGGTGTTTTTCTCTGGGGCGATTTTTCTAATTTTCATACTGTGTTGTAATTTATGCCTATATTTAGTGTTTACCTTTAGGTTTTTCGAGTATTTCTTTTTTCTTGTGCTTTGTCTTTTAGTATTTCAGTTTGCATTTTTGTTTTCTGTGTAGTTTTATGCTTTAATGTTGTAGGGAGTTTTTGTTTGGTTTTTGCTGTCGCTTAGCGGCGATAAGATTAATTCTTTTTTTTCGTTGTTTAACTGCTGGCTTCATTTTTCTTTCATAAATATTCTCAGCAAAATAGCTTTACAAAATGAAACACTACAAAGAAAAAGTGTGTAAAAAGTACTTTCATGTAGAAAAGTATATACCAATAATGATCTGGTGACCAAAGGATTGTGTAATAAACTAATCCACTTCTTTCAAAAATTTATTCACCTTATGTTAATTATTTAAAAAAAAAATTAGCAACCATTACATCAATAGGACTTTGTTTCATTATTCCTTCGAGTCATCCAAGACCAAAGTCTTATTGCAAGAAACTAATTTTTGAGTGAACTATGACTATATAGATGAGGGTACACATTTTTCAAAGAAATAGACAATAAACTATTTTTTTTATTAAAATAAACTATTTATATAGCAAGTGAATTAATACAGCTTCATTACACAGGTGAGATTTCATAAATATTCTCAGTGACAGCAAAATAGCTTTACAAAATGAAACACGATAAAGAAAAAGTCTATAAAAAGTAATTTCATGTAGAAAAATAAATACCAATAACGATCTGGTAACCAAAGAATTGTATAATAAACTAATCCATTCTCCTCTGAAACAAAATTTACAAAATTTTATTCATTTTACAATGAACTGTTATTTTTTTTTTTAAAAATTACCAATTATTGCAAAACCATATCCCATTTTTTCTTTTCCCATGCGATATGAACACGTGGGTACTAAAATTTCATGTAGATTTTTATTAGTGTCAATTGTCCAACTTTGGTCTTTTTGGTCGTACGATTCTTGATAAAGAAGAGTGCCATTCTTTTCTCCAACAAAATGCATAGATGAATGATCATGTCCTGAGAAAATTAGATCTGGTTTTGTTTTTGTAATCACCTAAAACGAATTGAAAATTAACAACGTCTCATTATTGTGAATTTTAATCCTAACCTCTCTGCCAAATATTTTTGCGACTGGTAGTAAAGGGAAATGAGTTACTAAAATTCTTTTCTGGTTCGATGTGAGATTCGTTTTCTCAGCAGCCCGAGTGAAAAAATTTACCTATAAATGATATTTACTTTAATCACTCTGGTATACACATAAAAGCCAATGGGAGCAATTACCCTTGAAAACTCTGCAAACTTAAATGTCACATGTTCATCCTCATAAAATAAATGTCTAAATCGATTAGTTTTATGATCGGTTACTTCATCGGTTCCTTCTCCACCAATATCGTTATCTCCAGGGATAAATAACTAAAGTTGCAGATTAAGATTACACATTGAAAAATCCTTTTCTCTGTAATAATTAACCTTCACGGTATCTCTCATTGGAAAAATATTCACAAATCTTCTTCTGTACTTCATATAAATTTCATCTGTCGCAATGCTCCCTTCATCCATCAAATCCCCAAGAAAAATGATCATGTCTGGTTGGATGTGTTTTACAGCCTTCGTGAAAGTTTGGGCCAGATACCTATCAAATGTAGGAGCATTTATTAATTAGTTTAGCTCAAAATAAATTACTCTACCTATCAGAATCCCATCTCGTGATAGCTCCAAATGGAAATACAGGTTCATACTCATAGCCTTGAATCTGTGGATCACTAACTAGCAAAATTCTAATTGATTTTTTTTTGTTTATTGATGGTAATGTATTCCATTGATATGAATTAATGTAGTATACCATAAGTTCTCCGTACAATAGTACTAGAATAGTGAACAAAATTAATATCTTGACAAAGGATGAGGAACTATAAATGAGTCATAAAGCAATTAGTGGTTAGTAATAGCAGTCAGACTTTACTTTTGAGTTATTACCTTGGTAAAGTACGGCGATAACATCGCATTATATCAAGTTCACATTAAACTGCTCATCATTCAGATCTGATTATCTTCTGAGATTTTGGAAGGTGTTATGAGAATCAATTCCTCCTGAACTTGTTGCAATGTGATGTTTATTCCTCCATGATTGTTTCGCTTGAAGGTAGTGACATCTGATGGGAGTCTGTTTTGGCTCCAAATTCAAAATTTAGAAAGTTTGATTGGATTCAACTACAGTTAAATTATATTAAACTTTTAATCGACTGTATTTACAGTGGGAAAAGTGCTTGTACACAATAAATAAATAAATAAATTAGTAATAAATATTTTTCTGTATAAAATTGTTTGTCATGGCACGTTATCAAACTCTAAATTTTTGAATTTCTGGACGGTGTTTTTTTTTTTTTTTTCTGAAAATTAATTTTTTATGCCGGCTTTGAAATCTTTAAATTTCAAGATTTAGAGATCCAAGCTGGAGTTGAGCTGCTCATAATTCCGGATTCCTGCCGGAATCTACGGAGCCATTCACGATGTTCTTGTAATTGGTCCTCGATATTGGTATGACTTCTGGAAGCTAGACTAGAGACTGATTGGTCATTTAATTTTTTCCTAAAAAAAAAAAAAACAACTCTTCAATTAAATGGTTCAATTAAGATTGACTCAATACTGACCTCATAACATCGTAGTTAGACCCGCCAGCATAACCAGGAATTGGTGGGGTTGCACAGCCTGTCACTTTTCTCTCCTCAAAATAATTCCCCCATTTGGCTGGTTCTTTAGTCTCCATTGGTTGTATCGCGAATGACGATACTCCTGAACGAGATCTGGACGGAAGTATTGATACACCAGCTAGAGTTGATGGTGGCATTGTACGCAAAGGTCGAGCATAAGGCACTAGAAAGAGAGAAGTAATTGTTGTGTTTGGAATAACATTGGTTATTAGGGCAGAAAATGAGAGCAACAGTATAGCAGAGGACTGCCTTGCAATGTACAAACTGCCTGTTGCTGTACTTGTTAGAAAACAAAAATTTGTAATTACTTGATCCAAAACTTGGTATTGTAGGCACAGAAATAACTCGAGGTACATGCGTGACTGTTGAGGACTGGGTTGATAAAACTGTTAAAACCTGTCCTAATTCGGAGTTAATTTTGTGCAATGAAGCAATGAGTTGGGTTTGCCCGCCTGTTGTTGACTCCTTTGGTTTTCCTGTGAATATTAATTACAATTCTTGAAACTTTATCCATTATTTTTATTAACATTATAATAACACTTACTAGGTATCTTTTTACTTGACAAAAATTCATTACTCTTAGAAACATTTATAGATTCACTAGAGACAGTACCGTGTAGTGGAGTCTCATCCGAATCGGATGATAAATCGGACGGAGACGATGATAGAGCTAGCGTATGTTCTGTATCACTCAAGTGATCAGTGCCAACTCTATTATCGGTAGGGCTTTGGCTGGATAATTGGAGAGAGTCGTCGGAAACGACTCTTTTAAGTGACCGTGCTGAGTTTTTCACACGGATTGCAGATTTTGATCTGCGACCTCTTCTGATTAATTTGTTACGCCCTTCCAAAAGTGCTTTGCTCTTCGGTTTAACACCTTCGCCCGAGCTTGGAGGCGAAATCTTGACTCTCCAAAATTCATCGTCTTCTTTAGTTGAGCTACATCCATAAAATATTGAGCAGTTAGTTTTATATGCGATGTAGATAGTTTTAAATACTTCCTGCCTTTTTAAATTTTTTGCATTTGATGCAATTTCTTCATCGTTGCGTTTAAACTTTTCGGTTTCAATATTTGATTTGAAATCGATAATTTTTGAGTTTTCGTCTTCTTTGGAAGCACTACTAGTCAGTGATGAATCTTGAGAGAAAATTTTTGTTTTAATTCTTTAATCTTTGGTGTTTTTTTTTTTTTTTTAATTTGTACCTGAACTATTGTCAGCGACTTTTTCATCACTGCTGGATTCACTGTGAGGGCTATTCCTTTGACGCTTCTTTACCGATTTTGCTTTTGTACCATTTAGTTCATGAGTTTGCCTGGCAAATGTTAAGGAAAATCAAGTTACTGAATTATTTTTCTTATTGTAGAAAACGTACAATTGCCGATGCTGAAGTCTTAAATCATTCAATTCTTCTTCAATTTGAACTTTCTCTTTGCGTAACTGATTCATATAAGTTTTGTCTTTTTCGAAAATTACTCTCTCACTTTCAACTAGTTGGCCCAAATTCTGGCGCTCATTCTGCAGTTGGTTCATTTCTTCTTCTAATATTTGCTTCCGCTTTTGGACAAAATCCTCTCTCGCGTCTAAGTCGGTAATTAGGTCTTTAATGGCTGCTTGACGTTGTTTCACTTGTTCTGTCATTTCCATTAGGGTTTTTACCTGTGGTTCAAAGAAGAAGTTTAATCTCGAATGATATAAAAGTGTTGTTTCAGCTATTACTTCATTGTCATGCTTTTCCTGATACTCTTTTATCTTTTGTTTCAATTGCTTTTCTTCAAGTCGCATCTCTTCGTTTAATTTATTTTTCTTCTCGTTCCATTCATTTCGAACATCCTCTAATTTTTGATTTTTGTCAACTTCAATCATCATTTTGGCTTGCTCAAACATTTCATTCAGTCGCTCCTTTTCCTTCAATTCCTAAAGTAATGCAAAAAAATTTGTAAAAAAAGACTATAAATGAACACTAACGGTCAATAAAAAGAAAGCTATCACAAAGTTCGCCGAGTAGAAAAGACCCAAACTCAGACATATTGATTGCCTTTAGCGAGTCTAGGCGGTTATATGTAAACTGAATGTTTATTCTGCCAAGTGGATATGAGAGTTAATATCCGAATTATTCAAATTTTAAGATACCAGTTACAGAAAGTGTGACAAACTTATGACAGACTTATGATTTGAATTCTAGTAGCTTTACATTTTTTCCCTTAATAGTTAAAACAGTTGAAATAATTTCAACCTGGCAGTTAAAAGAGCAACAAGCAGTTGCTGTTTCTTATAAAAAAAACACTGAAAATTGAAATGCTTACTTTTTAAATAGGTGCTGTATTACTAAAAGTTAAAGCAAAAGAACTAACCTTTTCTGAAAAATCTCGTTTCATATTTTCAATTTCATTCTGGTGTTCTCTTTCCATTTGTTCTTCCTTCTGCTTAAATAACTCTTTGTAATTTTTATCCATCTTTTCACTAGATACCAATGCATCTTGACTTTTCTTCAACTCTTGAAGAGCCTAAACTCGAATTTGAAAACATTTCTTTAGTTATTTTACAAGTAATTAATAAGAACATACATCTGCATGTGTCTTATTCATTTTGGCCTTCAATTCTGTCAGTTCTTTGCCGAATTTTTCCTTCAACTCTTCACTTTCTTTCAAATTTTTGGCTTTCAGCTCCGAATTTAAAGCATCTAATTTCTTTCTAAAGTTTTCCTCCAGACGTGACTTTTCTTTACTTAACTTATCATCAAAGTTTTTTCTCATCTCTTCAATTCTATCTTCCAACAGAGACTGAAGGCGTTTCTCCTCTTCAGCTTGGTTCAACTCGAGACCTACGGCCAGAGAATTCAGTTGATTTCTTTTATGTTCTTTCAAGCGTTTTTCTTCATCATTCAACTCGCGCGCGTATAGTGAACTCATTTTGGCTAATGTCTCAGTATGTTCTCGCTTTATTTTATCTTGGTCATCCTCGAATTTTTTCTCCTCACCCTCTGATTTTGAACTTGAATTAACAACAAGTATTTCCTTGGATGTGAATGTAAGGTCGGTCTCAGCTTTCACTGGTGGTGATAATGATCTGGTGTTTATAGGAGCAAGTTTGGCTCTGGGAGAACGGACATTAGCATCCTAGAAAATAGATTGAATTAAGTGTCAAAGCCTTTGCAATTCAAATTCAAAATTGAATCAGTACGAGCCACGAGGGTACATCTCCCTCTTACAGCCAATTTTTATTACTGACTCTTACTTTCTGCACTGGTTTCAATTCATTCGCATCCAGAATGAGGGCATCAAGCCCAGTTGGTAGAAAATCCCCTGCGCTATTATTACGACTTTCGTCCATATTCGGCTCGTACACATCCAGGGACAAATCATGATCGGTTTCCTCGTACGAGAAATGAAATTGTTCATCGTCATCCAAATCTAAATTGAACCGAACGTTGTGTTTGCCAGAAGTTTTAGACTTCTCTCCTGTGTCTGAATCGGTACTCAATGCCATGAAATCCCTTCGTATTTTCTCGAGTTCGTCAGCTGTTGGGCTTCCCTGCTCTACTCCGTGATATTCGGCTGATCTGCCTACACGGGTTGATTTCGTTTGATTCGTCCCTTGTGTATGCTTTCTCTGTTTAGGGGAAATTAAGTTTGGTGAGAATAGAAGTTTCTTTTTTATTCAAATTTGTTTACTTTTTCTAATTTTTTGTAGTCAGGAGGTCTTTTGATAGGAGATAGTGAGCTTGGTTTTGGTTCCTATAAGAAAAATTCAATAAAAATAAAATTGTTATGGACAATTGAATTATAAATCATACCAAAATAAAAGTGTCACTAGAAGATCGAATTAATTTTGTGCTTGGTTTATTTTTGTTTGCATTTTTAGAAGGGAAAATTGTGGGTAAAGTTAACTATTTTTTTTTTTTTGAAATCGAAAAAGTTTTTCACAAAAAAATTTAATTAATTTTTAAATTTGAATCCTACCAAGTTGGGAGCTGGTTTTATAGGACTCAATGTACTGATTCGTTTACGAGGCGCGAGTAAATCACGTGACTATGAAAAAAATAATTTAAAAGTTTACAAATTATTTTCTATTAAATTCTAATTTTTTACTTTATCTTTTTTTCCGTCATATTTATTTTTCTTTTTTCTTTCCTCATCAACTAAAGCTCTGTAATGTCCATCATGTGGATGTTCCCATAAACTTTCTCCAGAATTGAAATTAAAATAATAAATTGAACCGTCAGCGTCTGCGCTGTTTATAAACATAAAAAATTATAAATTTCGAAAACTTTTTCTCTTAGAAATATTAACCAAGGTTTCCACTCGTCTGGTAATGGAGCTAAAATGCCTTCTCTAGCAATCCAAAGTAAATCTGTATCAATTTCTGGATCTATTCCGATTGATCGGGCGAATTCTTTTATTTCTAAACAAAAATTTGGAAAGTTTTATACATATTTAAATGTTTTAAAATCGTAGTTATATTTTTACCGTCTTCGCTGACAACGTATTCATCGTCAAAAAATTCTGACATTACGATTTGTTCAGATACATCACTGTCATTACTCATTTTGCATCGTAACACAAAACTTTGATATTGACGCGCGCTATAACCATCGCGACGTAGAACTTGGAAACAAAGCGAATTTAAGAACAAAACACGCCGTCTTGAAATACGCGGAAGGAATGCGGGTTGTTAAGCGAGCAGCTGCTCTTTTGTGTTGGGTTTGCGTCAGAAAGTATCAGGCGATATTGTAGGGAGAAGCCAAGCTGGAAAGATCGATTGACGTAACATAAGCATAGGGGTACAATTAGGAACTATTTGTGTTGAGGCGAATGTAAACAATAATGGCGTAGTTTGAATGGTTTGTAGTTGAGCAGTTGGCTTTTAATGTTGCTGTTGAGAATGCTACGTGGAAGATGATTATCATATTAATTTGCGGTTTGTTTAAAAGAGAAGTTTAATTTTATTGGAGCTAGGGATAGTTGAGACTAATTCTATGGAAATTGTGTTCAGGTTCAACTGGTAGTGTTGGGAGTTTAAATTGAAAAATCAATACGTAATATGTTGAAATCGATGGGTCGTTTCTTTATTACTTTTTTTCATGTACACAACTGTTCATTAACTAATACATGTTGGGAAAATAGAGCACAGCAATTCCAAAACAATTTTCAACAGAGGTTATTTGTACATTTGGTAGCTCCATGTAGTACTACATTAAATGTAATATATGTAGATACTTTGGTCAATAACTCAAATTAAATTTTAGGATCTGATTATGCAATTTATTAGATCTCATAACAGCCTTAAACAGTTAGAAATGTCTTTTGTCAAGAATCTTATGTCCATAAAAGGTTTATTCTTATGTTGATTTACATAACCGTAATTATAGGTGAAATCATCTTTTGTTTTTTTAAACTGTATTTGCAAGTATCGCGAATAGCTGTACGGAATGAATGTTAAATTCTATGTAGAAGACTTATTAGTATTGTACAGTATTATAATCCATGATCTGATATATTGTGGATGTTTATTTTCACACGATATAATATTCATAAGAAATTGTAAATAATGTCCACGTAACTTACGAAAAATCTTTATTTAATAAAAAAATCGAAACTTATATTACAAATCAAATGCATTGACATTTATTTAGTTTCCCTTACATTTTTTGTCAATAAACCCCACAAATATCCTATACTATATACTATAAGCACGCCATAGAATTATATTATGGTCCTACCCATGGACAGATTTTTACCACCAAAATCGTATTAAATTTCTAAATTTACCTCTTTTCCAATAACTCCAAACCAAACCTTATCAAACCAACTCCAACCCCTCAATCCCCACCATCAAAATCCCCCAACAAATCCCTAAATCTTCGTTTTCACCCTAACAACAAACGCCTGTACCACCAACCCCATAATCCCGATGACGTCACAAAACCTTCATTTCGTAACCAGACAATCACAAACCATTGCATCACAGACGAAACCTCCGCTACACCAACGAGTTCCACATTTTCCCATTACTCGAACAACATGGAAACCCGTTTGGGTCTGTTTGTGATACCACGAAGGAGATAAGGGAAGGTGGATATGTATATTCTCCATAGTGACTGTATACAATGAAGTTTCGGATAAAATTACCCAACTGCACTACATGTGTGGTGGTAAACATAGAGGAGAGTGAACCGCAGACTCTCGCATCACTCAAAAACGCCACTGTCGACGCTCTTAAAAACCTTGGCATCGTAGGGTAAGCAAAAAAAAAAGACCAACCAAAACTCTCATTCACAAACTCGTGACTTATTTACGAATCTTTATAGTACTCCGTTTGAACTCAGTTTAAACGGCCAAGAACCCTTAATAGGCGATGAAGTATCGTTAAATGAACTAGGACTCGTTTCGGGCGATATTTTAAGAATTTTGGCACCCGCGATCAGTCCTCAACACAATGACCAGGTGAGACGCATAATTCTATTAAATTACGAGTGACTAAAGTTTTAATTTTGATATTTATGTTTAGATTGGTGGTCAAGACTCTTCACAAATTGAGAATGTTGAAGAGCAAGGTCCGAGTTCATCCTCAGTTGCTTCGTCTTCTGTACAGATGGCCCAAGCTGACGCATCTATGACAGTTGACGAAGAACAACCGATAGATAAAATTATAGTGAATAGGTAAATTTTATTATAAAGTGAAGTTTGAATTGTTTTTTAAATGATTAATTTAAATTTAGATGCCTTAATGAACCCATTTTATGTCGAGAGTCAACGGCGTTTTCGGTACCTGAAGTACTCAAGCAGTGCTATCAGTCATCCGCAGTTGAAACTGTTTACGATGCACTCGTCGTCGCTCTACATGTTATGATGTTGGAAGCTGGGTTTTATCCCTCCGTAATTTAATTTTTTACATTTTGTTTTTTTGGGGAATTAATTTGTTTGTTTTGTAGATGTTGAGAGATGATGGGAATCGGGTACCAGCGTCAACAAAGTTAGGTCATGTTTACCGCATTCCTTACTGCCACACCTCGTGTCCAAACTCCACTGCTGTCCTTACTAGTGTTGTTATGGGTCCAATTTTATCTGTAAATGGTACAATGAAAATTTATAGCTTTTTCTATCACTCATAATGTAGCAATTTTCACTTCATTTGTAAAGGTTTTACACGCATTTTTAATTACAGGAAGTTGTGCCAGTGTAAATTTTCATTATACTCTTAAACCAAGTCACTTTGTACGAAAAGATTTCTTCAGTGCTAGTGGTATTATGAGAATTATTTTTTGTTCCTTTATTTGATTTAAGTGTTTTTTTTTCTTCTTTTTTTTCCAGCCGTTCACAATGTGTACCAAAATTTATCCAAACTTTCGCATCAATTCAAAGATACTGTCGTCTATCCGTTATTAACAGCAATGCAAGAAGGTTTGATACAGAAATTATTAAATTCTGTGCACGAAATTAATAAAAATTTATCATTTGTAGAAGAAGGAATTCCTTTCAGTTGTGGAATGATGAGTTTAGCGACTGAAATCAAAGTAATTATCATAAGAGTTTACATTGCTGCCATTTTGGTTTTCAAATTGAGTGAAAAATACAAGATGGTGGTTAATAGATCCCATCCTCCCATACCCGCGTTTTTATTAAAATTACCATTAACTTAAAATATTTATTTTTACAGTTACTTATTTTAAGTTACTTGAATGTGCGTAGTCTTCTATATATGTCAGAAGTCTGTCGTGAATTCCGTGCACTTGCTGATGAATCTGCCCTTTGGAAACGCCTCTGCTTTATTGATTTTCCAGCCAGTAATGCATTTTACCGTTTCCCAATTAAATTTAACAAACACCCAAAAAAAAACATAAAATTTCTTTATTTTCAGATATGTCACAAAGCTTTATCACGGAAACATCCATAAGCTGGAAACATGTAAAATACAATTCTTAAAATATTTGAAAATAATTTTTTTTCAAAGTGAATTTTTACTTTTTGTGTAGAAATATCGGATTTTATATAAGAGCAGAAAATCTAACCCTAAACACGTATGCAGCTTTTTTCCTTACCCGCCCCCTGCCTACCATATCCCGCCATTCCAAGGAGTTTTTCCGCCACGTGCCGGTTTTGGACCCCCTCTCATGCCACCCGGCATTCTGGGAGGCGAATACGACCGAATTCCTTCATTTACAGGTGATACGAAATGGATTACGATTTTTTTACCCCTCAAAATTAACGGTATGTTGCTTCTCACAGAATCTCTAAATTCATTTTTTTTCTTTCTTCTTTCGATTTTTGTAGATTTTGTGAAATATTCGAATGTTCCAACTAGGAAATTTACGTAGTATATAACAGTGAATGAGTGTTAAAGTTTACATGTTGGATGATGTCATGCATGGAGACATTACTTGTTGTAATTTAATTTGTGTCAACACTACAAATTTTATACAAATAATTATGTTCATAGCCAATTGTAGATTCTGTTGGGTCGTACAAGAAACATCGTCTATAAAATGTCGTGCAAAAGAAAGGGCATTTGAATGATGAATATTTTATTTAACTGTGTGTTAAGTTTAGAGTATTGTAAGTCTAAATTTTCATCATCAGATAAAGAAAAGCCAACAATTTAATCCCAATTGAGAGGAAAATCCACGAAACTGAAGTGAAAGAAAGACTAGATTATGTTGTGCAGAAGAAATAGTGAAATAGTCGACCTATATATTTTTTGAACTAAAGTCAAAGTTCAACATGATGCTGCACGTTCCATGAAAGAGTGATTGTAAAACGAACCGCAAATTACTCACAATGGGGATGATTACGTTGTCCTTACAGAGGTCCATTGCAGGTCAAAAAAAGTTGGGGCTGATATTTCAAGTAGTACACTGCTAACAGTGAAGTTTGTGTTGGTTGTTTAAGGATTGCAACTTTATGTGCGGATCAAATCGTTTTTGTGTTTGTTGAAAAATGTTTTGTTTCGCATGTTTACATTATAGATGTAGGCGTATATGTAAATTTACTACTATATATATGTGTTTTAACTGAATTTATAATCAATTAATTAATTAATATTAGTTTTAAAATAAATTTAAAAATATTAATTTATTTTAATAAAACTTTAATTTCCTTTAATAGTTGTCGTCCCAGAACGTGGTCCAATGATGCCACCGCCAGGTCCACGAATGTTCCATCCAGGACTTCCGCCTCCATTCCCCCCGACTCCTAGTATGCCTCTCTCTCATTGGCCTCGTTATCTATGGTTCCATTGAAAAAAAAAAAAACATACAAAATTAAATTTCAAAAGGCGGTCATGAAGATTATTGTGGTTGTTTCTCTTTTAAATTTGAATGTTTTTTCCCTCCCACTCTTGGTTGTGTGGTGGAGTGATTGTGAAGTTTGGCTGGTTGTCAAAAAAAAAAAAAAAAATTGTCCTGATCGGGCCCGAGTACCCCTAGGGCTTCGCTATTTCTACTTGTAATAATATTCCTCGGAACTTTTCTAGAAATTGCCTGTTTGTATTTTTTCACCGTTTTTTCGAATTCATCTTTTTACTCGATATGCTCACGTGAAAACTCTGCCCAATCGAGTTGACGGGCGTGCATTAATACAGTAGCTTCGTGGGTTTTTGTGGGGAAAAGTGATGTGAAAAAAAAAATTATGGAAATATATATATATATATTATAAATATATTAAAAAGCTGTGCACGATGTGATTGTGTATTTTTTTCTCTCTTGTCTCTTTATTTTTATATTCAAATAACGGGGTCTTTAAAATTTTTTTAGAGAGTGTTTAGATAAATGTTTTTCTTGGGGTTTTTAATTAATGTTTTGTATTTCAATTTTTTAATGTTATATTACGTACCTAAGTTTTTAAATGTAACCCAGAGGCTACTGTAATGCGTTATTTTTCCAGGGTAGTTTCTTAACTGGCCATCTTAAACACACAAATATTGCACTTGGTGCTAGATTTTTGCTGCTCAAAATAGTTGCTGTGTAAAAAATAAATTAATGTTCAATTTTTTTATTCATTTTATTATTTTATTTTTTGATTTTCCTATATTTTGTGATCATTACAGAGATTTGGGATTTTTTTTAAAAAAGAAGATTGAATTTTTTTGGTTTATTTTTTAGATGAAATATAAATAGAACTCAGGAAGATTTTAAAAAAATCTAAAAAATAACTAGATCTTTTCCTTTGTAAATAATTTTAAATAGCATTTTTAATACTGTGTATACATATTTAATTATAAATAACTTTTGATTGATACAAAAAAAATGCATGGTTAACAACAAATGCAATTTAAAGCAATACAAAGATCTCTTGGACTATCTTTTTTCGGTTTAAAAAAAAATAATTGCAAAAATCAGTCGAAAAAAATTCTTTTCTGCTAGTGTGATTTGTTGTAATTCGTGTGTGAGTTTAAATAAATGAATTTTTTGGGGTATCAATGTACTTTGGCTCAGTTAAAATCATGAATAAAAAGCTAGATTTGAAATCAAAATTTTAGAATGAAAAATGGTAATAAATTTAATTTTCCATAAATTCACACGTTTTAACAGAAATAATTAAAATTCGTATAATTTATATCCATATATCTATTTACATAATGAATCATCCCATATTGTACAACACCACTCCCTACCGACGAAATCATCAACTAACATCCTAATGGCCGCTATTGATTCATCGGGAATGCCAGCATGACTGTTTCCACCGATTTTCAACACAAATAATTCTTTATTAACCGTAAAATTATTTTTTAACACAGCCAAGCATTGCAACTAATTGAATATTTATTTTGTAGAATTTGCCGTAGTCAATTGTAATGGAAAATGACGGGGAGAGCTCAACGACCGAGTCTACTGAGACCAAACCCTTCCGCGTATTAATCGGCTGCACTGGCAGCGTAGCCTCAATCAAAATCCCAAAACTTGTAAACGAACTCTTAGCAGTCAAGTTAGTCAAACCCCTTGAAGTAAAAATTGTATGCACAGAACATGCCCTACATTTTTTCGACCCTTCTTCTTTATCGGTAACTCTATACCGCGATAAAGACGAATGGGAAACATGGAAGACGATGAAAGACCCTGTTTTACACATTGAACTTCGTAGATGGGCTGACGTGTTTGTTTTAGCACCGTTAGATGCTAATACTTTGGCTAAATTGGCTAATGGGATTTGTGATAATTTATTAACGTGTGTAGCGAGAGCATGGGATCTCAAGAAACCGTTTTTATTTTGTCCTGCCATGAACACTTTTATGTGGGATCATCCATTGACGAGTGTTCATATAAGCAGTTTACTGGAATTGGGTTATGTAGAGGTTCCTGTTGTTAAAAAAACTCTTGCTTGTGGGGATACAGGGTATGGAGCCATGGCTGAAGTGCCGTCTATTGTGGCTGAAGTTGTGAATGCACTGTTAAGTAGATAAAGGGTTCTATAATTTTGTGGGATTTATCTGTTGTATAGAAAGTAAGTGTTGGCAACACTACTGAAAAAAGTTACGCTACTTCGATAGCAGTTCAAAAATTATTTTCGAATTTGCTCTGGAACAGGTCATACATTTGGTTTCATGTACTGTTACACTGTTGATGTGTTAAATTGCTCATGCGCAATAAATGTCTTCCCAATTTGAAAAGGAATAAAATACAAGCTTTTAATGAAGTGAACGGTTTGAACTTAAATAATACAAAAAAGAAAGACTTATAACGACTGAATGAACGGTTAAAACGGTTAAATTTTTCATTGCAAGTTTTTCGACTTGAGGATCTCCAGTTGCTCCTTGACCAATTTGTTTTCTTCTTCGAATATCTCCCTATAGGAAAATGCAAAAGCTGAGTAATTACAACTAATTTGAATGAATTTAATAGTTACAAAATCCATTTCAAATCACAGTTCTCAGCCAACTCTTGTTTAATTTCTGTAATTCGTAAATGCAGGTGTGCTATTGCATTTTGATATTCCTCCTCTGCAAAATAAATAATCAAACACGTTCAAAAAAAAAATCGGGTAAAAGCAATTTAATACTTTGCTTTGAAACAGTCTCCAGTTGGCTGCTAAAATTATCCTTTTCAAAAACTAAATTTTCAGTAATCTACAAAAAAAAAGAAGTTTATGTAAATTCTTAGAAATACATTTTCTAACAGACATTAATAAGTCTAGCATTTCGAAATCCCATTGCCATATCGTCAACTTCGGCTTCATATTCTTCCCTAAATTTAGAGTTGTTTATTAATACCAATATTTAAAATCTATAATTTTTATTCACAAGTCGAGAAACAAGTTATCATCTTCCAAGTCGATTTCTTCATCCAATTGCTTAATCTTTTGTTTCATCTGATCTGCTTCGGCTTTCATAGCGTTTAGTATGTTTTCGTCGTTCTTTGCTTTCAGTTTTTGAACGTTGATTTTGGCGGTTATATTCTGGAGATCATCGTTGGTCGACGTCAACTCAGCGATGCCTTAAATGTAATATTATATTTTAATACATGTTTCGCTTCCGTCTATCTGTTTACTTTTTTGAAGCTTGCATTGTAATTCTTGTCGTCGCTTTTTAAGATCGTTTAGCTGTTCGTTTTTTGATGCGATGCCTAGAAAATATTTTAGATTTTTTAAATTCAATTTTGAATTTCTATTTAATTTTTTTAATTTTGTAGGTTTTAGGTTACCTCGTCGGCACATTCCAGCAAATTTATTCACGCTTTCGATCGAAAAATCGGTGTGGACATGTTTCAAGGCCATTTTTTAAAAAGCGGAGGAAGCCCACTGGTTACCGGAAAAAGGTCAGCCGCTAAGCTCCTTCGCTGGAAGAAATTCGGGTCTTCATATAAGCCTGACGTCATTAAAATGTATCGGGATTGCGCATGTGCAAGTTCAAGTCTTCAGCTAGCTAGCTAGCTTAGACTCGCAGTGTGCACAAGTGTCAAGACCTCAGTTGAGTTGCAACCTCGATTTCCACTACGCATTTTCCATATCGTTGGCTCGTATTGTACATTTTCAGGGATAGAATACGTAAATATTCGTTTTAAACTCTTAAAACCGTTCTAAAAGAAGGTATGTTTCACATTTTTTGAGAACTTTCGGAACGACTCGAAAATTCCTTTGTTCTCGCTTTTTTTTTCGCGCGGCCATATGCAATATGGGCGTGAGGCTCAGTTCCTCCACGATTCTCATTTTAAACAAATATACATGGTTGATGCCGAATATACTTTATGAAGCAGTTTAGGTCACTATGGTTGCTATTGATATAACCGACCGAGTATATACTTAATAAAGTAAGTAGCCATCCATCATGATACTTTTGACAAAGAATTGAGCCTCACATTCATACACTACGTTTACATGGTCGCAAAATGATTTTACGTCTTACGACGTCTTTAAAAACAGCGACTATTCTTTGGTGTTTCTATGGTTGGGGTGGAATCAGTTGGTCGTAGAACGTGACACCCTTCACCCTCCTGAGGCCATAGGCATGATTGCAAATGGCGCCCAACCGGAGTTTGATCGTGTGTTGTGTAGTTGTAATTTTCTAATCTCTGATGTGGAGAATCGAGACAGCAGGACGACTCCCTCACATAGTGTTTTTCAACCCGGAGCCGTCTGTACAAACCATCGAGTCTTCTCCGAGTAGAACATGTATTTCTTCGTAGTGAGAAGGCACCTGATTCGCCAGAGGTAGATCTTCTCCAAGTAATTTGTAGACCAGATCCACTTCCACGATTTTCGGAGCCCCGGGGATTTCATCCACTGCGATTAGGTCTGCCAACAATTCGATACCTCCGAATCTGGATTCCAAAACCACTCGGTACATGTTAGCCCGCTCGTTGCTGATTCTTGATGCTACCGTTACTAAGCAGATGGGCACCACGTTAAATGGAGTTAAGCCCAATTCATCTACGAGGGTTTGACTTATTAAAGAATTTTGTGCTCCAGCATCCAACAACCCCCGGAACAGAATTCCTGGCCCCTCGAATTCATTCCTCCTGGCACGAACCGTAAAAGTTGATAAGAAAGTTTCGTCCACTGTTGGATTGTTGCGTAGTAGGTTGATCATGATTGTCTTTTCTTGTTTTGGTTTTTTTGACGTTATCCTTACTTTTTTTTTAGGTTGGGACTTTTCTGCTTGAAGGCTGCTTCTTCGTTTCGTTTCTTCATCGAGAAATATCAGCAAATGTTCTGCAGTATGTTGTTCTGGCAATCTTGTTCGCAGGAAAAGCGTAACCAATGCATTCGGGAACTTTGTCTTTACCACTTAGAACAAAATCGGTTCATATTTCCTCAAATCTACGTGAAATCGTTTCAGACTACGAATTCCGATTTAACCTTTTCCAATTGCAATACAAGCACGTCTAATGGAAACACTGACTTTGAATAAGATCTGAATAAGCCATCGGATGTTCGTAAAATCGATGCAATAATCGGGATTTCTTGTTCACAGGTTCTTCCTGGCTCCTCTGTGTGGGGGGTTGTTACCATTGGCTCATTGGATGTTATTTTGGGGAGGTCTTCTGATTCGAATTTAGTTTTGAAGTTTTT
>JAQGAS010000993.1:0-28443 GCA_034686365.1 Pachymerium ferrugineum | reverse complement strand
CTAAAATACTTTTTTATTCCTATTCATGTTTATTTGATAGTGTCACGAAAGTTTTCCAAGTTTTTGATCTGCTTGTTAGAGAGAGTGGTGTGGGAGTGAAGGGGGGAGTCTCCCTCTGCCGTCAGTGAAAAGAAAAATAAAAAAATTGAATCATGTTGAAAAGAGAAGGGGAGAAAAAGAGGAGGGGGTGAGTGGATTGAGTGTTAGCTTTTAGCAGAAATCTTTAGCCTTTGTAGGACTTAAAAGAGGAAATGGGTGAAAAAAATTCACTTAAGGGAAAATTGTCCAGTATTGATAAATCTTTTGTTATGGGAAGTGTGACATGAAGTTTCTGTAATTTTTTGATTGTTGGGGAAGAGTGTTTGACATGTTGTTATTGTTTTATGTTAAGAACGTTTATGTTATATTGAAGAGTGTTTTGCTGGGAATGAGGTGATGTCGCTTCGGTAATTCTAATAATGGCCGTATTATTCTAACAAAGGATACCGACGCGCCACCATTGTTAGAACTGCGGCCTTTATTAGAACTGCCGAAGCGACATCGCCCCATTGGATTTTAGCAACAGTTAAGTTTGTTAAGAGGATGAAGAAAAGTTTGAATAGTTTGAACAAAAAGATATCAATGTGTTGAGAAAGTTGGTTGGTCTACTAATTTGAAATGGCTTTCAATGCCATTGGGGGCTAACTTGCAGTAAGGCTTTAAACTTTACACACTTTGTAAATTTACCTACTTGCCCTTAAACTATAATCGCAAATTATTGCATAAAACTTACTAAGTTTACTGCAAGTAGAGGCATTCAAAAATTAAACTAAATTGCAGCTTAGATGAGTTTTACAAATTTTGATGTCATTATTTGTGTTGGGCTGTAGAAATCAGTCAACATGCGTGACGTCACAGGTTGTAAAACGCACTTAAGATGCAGTATTAGAACGCATCTACTGTTTAGAAATAGAAGTTTTGGCCAAAATTGAATAAGGAACAAAGAAAAGCTAGACATCTCGGCATTACACTGACTTTATACAAAAACTTGTTATATGTCACAAAAGGTTAAAGTTACAGACAATCTCAAAAATAATATAATACAACACTGACCTGGGTCAAATTAGAACTTCTAACTGCAATTAACAAGTTATGAACTTTAGCTATCACTAAACCTGAACATCATTGAACTAAATTTAACTGAACCTACATTAAAACTGCACACAAATTACATGAATAATGAAGCAACTTTAAAAGCTAGCTAAAAGACAACTTTCCACAATTCAACCCCTTCCCCCCCCCCCCCCCAACATCACAAACCACAAAAACATTTGCCCAAACTGAACCAACAGATCACCCAAAAAAACCCAGCCACAACCTTTCGAAAAATTACCCAAAACTTGCCAACCACCATCATTCTTCTTAATTCTCTTCTCCCCCAACCATTTCTCATTAAACACACTTAACTCTCCAGTTAACTCAACTAAAATATTAACCCTATAATCAACAATGTCATACAAAATTCCAGACCATAGCAGAAATTATTTCCTCTTCTAGATCAGATTAAAACCCAACAACTTTTTTTCTTCTTTCTTTTGCATTGCACGTTACATCTGCCAACAATTTATGAACTCCATTGCTTTACTCGCTTGCTAAGGCAAACAGGCACTTGTGTGTGTTTTTTTTCTTTTTCTCATGTTGGCTTGCTAAGTTACGAGTGGTCATGAAGCAAAGCTCAAAGGAAAGGGTCGCTCGCACGTCTTTCTTATCAGAAAACGAGGCAAGTTTTGGCCACACTTTGACGAAGTGTTTGAGGTTAACTAATGTGCCCTTTCTCGTTTCATTCATTATCGATTTTTAGCTTCACCTTTTCTATCTACCTGCGGTTCCGATTGATTCCAACCACAAACTAAAAGTCAATTAAAACTTTTTTTTTTAAATTTTTCTCTCTCTCAAAGCTACTAATCTGATTGAAAAAGAAGGATGAACTTTTTCTTCTGCTTGTGTTGTTCTTTTGTCAGAAAATGCCCTCAAAGGCTGTCGGGAATTTTTTTCTTTTTTTTTTTGAGAGAGAGAAAGAGAAAAAAAATTGGAAGAAAAATCTTATTATAGGTTTATCCTCTCAAGGATTTAGTCGAATGACAACTCCGTTGATTACACTGCAACCACTAGTTGGTGAAGTGCGTGCATTCGGAAATGCTTTGTTTCAGATGTTTTTTTTTTCTTTTTCTTTCTGGGTTTAGATTTGCAAGTTGAATGAGATGTAATTTTAAAATAAATGTTATTAGGCTGCAGGATCCAGTACTGTTCCAAAATGTTAAATTCAATTTGAGTTAAAATAGCCTAACTAATTGTCATGTAATTTCCACTACTTTTTTACCTTGGGGAGTTTCAAGTGTTAGTCGTATTGTAGATGTAATTTCTTAATTTGCATCTGTAGTTTGGTTGATCGGTTATTTCAATTTGGCAACGACTGTTTGCTGTCCAGTCAGTTTATTTGCTAGCAAAGACTATGGACAACTGGATAAGAACGTTTCTTCTACTATAAGCTGCAAATTGCTGCGCTAGACTGTGCAAGGCTATGCATTGACTGAGCAAGACCACAACCGTATGCCCATATAATATGACCGTATAACCGTATGACTGTATAATGTGACCGCATAACCGTATGACCATATAATGTGACCGTATAACCGTATGACTGTATAATATGACCGCATAACCGTATGACCATATAATATGACCGCATAACTGTATGACCATGCAATATGACCGCATATCTGTTTAACCGTATGACCATATAATATGACTGTATAACCGTATGACTGTATAATATGACCGCATAAGCGTATGACCATATGACCATGCAATATGACCGCATATCCGTTTAACAGTATGACTATATAATATGACCATGCAATATGACCGCATATCCGTTTAACCGTATGACCATATAATATGACCGTATAACCGTATGACTGTATAATATGACCGCATAAGCGTATGACCACATGACCATGCAATATGACCGCATATCCGTTTAACAGTATGACTATATAATATGACCATGCAATATGACCGCATATCCGTTTAACCGTATGACTATATAATATGACCGTATGCCCTATGACCATATAGTATGACCGCATAACTGTGTGGCCTATGACCATATAATATGACTGCATAACCGTTTAACCGTATGACTATATGACGGAATAACCAATGAAATCACTTGAAAGAGTTTCATTTTAGCCAATCACAGCTCGGTATAATGTAACTACAGTTCAGATCGTCGCAACCAAGATATACAATGATGCAGAAACTTCCACGGTTTTTAAAAATCACTCGCTGCCTTTTCTCCATTTTTCCATCCCACGCATGACATCATCAAAGAAACCAAATCCAGTTCAATAATAAGGAAACATTATAAAGTAATGCAAACAGCTGAATCCCTAGGGTTGCAAATGCGAATGGCGGTTTTCAGCAATAACAAATTTTGCTATGATTACTATCAAAGCTACAACCAGACATGTTCTGATTCCCTGTAAAAAGAAAAAAACTATTCCAATTACAAAAATGTTTGTCTAATTATATCAATAAAACTGTCCTTCTAAAATTATACACACACTATTGGCAATTACCAAGGCCAATTAGGATATAAATCAATCAGCAGATGAAAGATAACACTCCTTTTAAACTCGTGACAAACACATGATTAATGCATTTTCACTTTGTGTTGCCAATAACATAATTAAGCTGTTCAAAATTTGAAAAACATATGTTACTACAGCCCAATGTCATATTATACTAGATATATTGATATTTATAGAGATGTCACTATCCTAATACAATTTCAACATCCCAAAAAGCCCCCATTTATTACAATTATGAACATGCATTTGCATTAAAAGTGCATCACTCTCTCTTTAGAATCTGTGTGCAGGGGGCAAAGCATACTCTATTGGAACAACATCACTTATTACTAGCTTCATTTACAATCTCTATCTAACCTAAAACCTATCTACATCTGTCACTGGGAATATTGCCAACCCTAGTAATCATTCAAGCTACATTCCTCATCCTGTATTGAGAAATAAAATAGAATTCCTTGAATTGAGATGATAAAAATCGATCAAGAAATGAGGGAAAACAAGTACAATTGCTTCTCCAATAGTGGCACCAATAAAAACATTAACTCCATCTGGTGACATTGCAAAAAAGAATTGCCATCAAATGTGCAGTGATTTGATCTCTGTTGTGTTTTCAAGTTTACCTGAAATAGAAGTCATTAACTTCTCTCTATCTCATCATCTTCATTAGATAAAGTAAAGCTAATGTCTACAACACCGCTTTGGGCGAACCTCTTATTATTTGGCGAGACTTTGAACAGAGGGGATTCGCGTATAAAACTGTCTAAACCAATGACATATCCTTGTCATTAATAAAGGAGCCAAGATTTTTCAAATTGATGCCACTTTTAGCTCTTGGGCAGCTAAAAGCATTCTAAGGGGGTTGGACTTGAAGAGTGATCAGTGCATTTTCTGCAGCATTGACTTCTCATTATAAACACTTGTGCAAGTACAAAGTGGGAATGGGAGAGCTTCCAGGTGTTGGAGGGGTCACTTTGAATGAAGCAGAGATGGTTGTCCAAGAGGTTAAAAGCAGCAAATGTCTGATGTAATTAGAAGAAACTTGGATTAAGTAATTGAGTGTAATGTTTATAGAAGAGAAAAACTATTCTTGCACATTTTCTTGTCTAATCTCAAATTAGTTACAACAATCTTTAAGACTGCATTTCCACTAAGATTGACTTGGGTTCCGTTGTTTGCCATGTGCTCGCCGCGTATGACTTTTGTTGTCGCTGGTGGCTTTAAGCTTTATTCTTCTTCTCCTTCTTCTATCCTACTAGGTTCTTAACGCAACAATAACAGTTACTTTCTGCATTGCAGGTAAAACTATGCTGGAATATGGAAATTTAAACATCTTATGGGGTATTGCATAAATGTCAGTAGACGTAATGCATACATTACATATATTTTAAATCAGGCTTAGTCGAAGCAGAGGCTAGTGCAATCCATCCTTAGAGATAAGGGATTACCTAATGTAGTGACATTATGTGTCAGATATTAAAATCAATAAACTGCATTAAGCAGTTAGGTGTCGCTAGTTTCTGATCAATGAATTCCAGAGAAAAGAAGGCTCAAGTAAACCCCTACACGTTCTGCTACACTGCTCTTTCAACCAATAAAATTCTAGTGCAGTAATTCTTTAAGCCAATCACAGCAGGAACAATGTACTTGTGGGCCTGCAGATCAAGTGACAAGAGGGCGCTATTAAAATGAATAGTGTCAATTTTCAATAGGAGAACAGTCGGGGGGAGTGATCGGTAATCCCCCTCTAAACCCTTTCACTCTAACCAGTTAAAACTGATCTTCGCACATTCGAGATTCGAATTGCAACTAGGTGTTATGATTGGCTCGAATGATTCTACTGCGTGATTTTCATTGGTTGTCAGTTCAGTCTTGATGATCAAGGATGTTCTTTGGCTTCTGGTCATTGACTTAGTACATACATATCACAGTTCAACAATTTCTTGTGCAAAATGTTTCCAATTTTTGTCGTTTGGTTTCATTTCACTGGTTTCAATTCTTCCTTTACCTCAAATAGAAATTATTGCAATCACGTAGGCCCACCTTTAATACTCTTGACTTGTTTCTTTCCTTCACTCCTCAAAGTAATATCCATTACTATTCATCTATTTATCACAATTATTAATGAACAGATCCATACGAGTTTCACAATCAAAAAAGAATAATGATTTGATGGAAAAGTAATTTGGTCTTTCTCTCAAAAGTAAAAGAATAATCCCAGAGTGCACTTGGGAAAGTAACGGAGACACTATTAATCGAAACGAGAAATCTCTAGAGTACGTGCATCAGGGATTGGTTTCGATTGATTCATGCCTCCTCTTTACACCTGATTTCCTACATAATGCTAGAACGAATCAAAGTTTGCACATCAGACAAGGACAATAAAGTATCTGGCGTGTTAACGCGTTTCATTAAGCGTCAAGTTGCTCATACGATGAGAAGATGGTGGGTAATTAATTGAACCTACTTGTCACTGTCATCTACAACCGATTTAAGGTCACGTGATCATTTGATTAAGTCAATTTTCGTAATGATGGTGATGAAATTTCTTGGTTGTTTGTCCAATATTGGTTGTGAATCATTGCTTAAAAAGTTATAATATTTTAAATTTTGAAGGGTTTCGGAACCAACGTATAAAACTGCAACGTTATGTTGTTAGAAAGTGCTTACTTTCGTGAAGAGAATTTTCATGATTTATGATAACATTTCTTTCTCTTTCAAGAAAACTGCATTTTGACAGCTTTTTAAAAATTATCAAAATTTGTCAAAAAACTTTATCGTAAATTGAAAAAACTATTAAATTTTTCTTCTCTTTTTTTCACTTATACTTTATCCACTTGTCTGAGAAATGGCCTTTGAAAGGATACGATGTGGTCGGTATGACCTCATAATAAATCACCACATTAAATGTAAAGATAAAAAAATGAAACCATTCACTTCTCATTCTCAAAATATATTTTTTTGGTTAAAAAAAGGGGAATGGCAGTTGATGTAAAACAACCATTTTTGCAACGGCAAAAACTGCTAAGGGTAAGAAACACTATAACGTCATAACTGTAACTATAACCGTAGTTAAAATAACAGTGTTACAACCACATTTTAATTTTTTATGTTTAGGTAAAGCGCTGCAGTATTATCAACTTCGAACCTCTTCCGGAGCAAATACCGATCTCGTACAGATCTCGTGCAGATAGACTGCAGATCCAATGCGGATCTCGTGTAAACCAATTTCAGGTTAGGTGCGTGGACCTCCATGCAGATTACACTACTGCCTTATTACATTCACAGGATCTGGTCAAATCTCGCTCTCGCGAGACAGTTAGGTAAATGTTATTTATGTTATTTATATGCAAATACAAGCAATTTAGCGGATCTCGCGATAACGAGATGTAACGAGATCCTATGAATGTTGTCATTCCCATTATCACTAACTGCGGACCTCTTGCGGGGCAATTGCCCATCGCGTACAGACTAATTGTATTGTAAGGTTCACACTTATGTTCACATTACAGTAAAACAACAATATACAAAGTCAATTCTATTTTTCCATTCCTTTATCATAGCCCCTTTTCACTCTTTAATCCACTATCCAAAAAGTAGGCAATAAATTCCCCCACCACTTTAATACTCCAAAGAGAACCCCAATCACGCAATCCCAGCTTCCTAATTACCACACTTTTACACATGAAAAATCCAATTTTTATCTTTTTTAAAACATTTCCCAAACTTCTAATTCCACATTGTCACTTCCACTTGTACTGTAATTAGTCTTTTGTCATCACCAGAATCAGATATCAAATCCCCACTAAATTCTTTCAAACCACTTATAAACTCCAAGATTCAAATAATGATAAATTACACCTTGTAAAACCCTTATAAATAGTTCTTAAAGCCTAATGATGCTTGAGTCCTATTTTAATCCCTTCTTTTACCCCCATCTTTTTTTTTTAATTTCACTTAATTCTTTTCCTTGCGATTCAACAAGAAAAGAAACAACAGCTGGCCCAAAGCCAATGCAGCTGTTGACTCTTGTCTACCTTATAACTCACTCAAGTTACACCTCAATTTGTAATGAGATTTTCACGAGCTCTTTTAACTCACATGCAGGTGTAAATACCAGTTGAATTGGCCCAAGTGGTGCGGAATTTTAATTCACTTAATGATTGCACCCCCACTTTAATTAGCTCTCTTCTGTCCCTGAAGCAAATTTTAAAGTGATTGCAATGTTGTTTTTTTATTTTCTTTTTTTTCTTCTTTCCTCTCTACATCAAGGCGTAAGGCAATTGTATTTTGTCACACGGCAACGCAATACTAATGGCATCCTGAAACGATTGCGCGCTATCTATCGCCGACAAGAAAAAACGGTAAGAAAGTATCTAAAAAGAGAAGGAGAGTAAATGTAAAAAAAGAAAAAAATTGGAAAGAAATTTCCTGCGGTTTTGCTAGAAATCTCATGTTGGAAAGAGATTTGCTCATTGGAGCTTATAATTAGGCTCCATGCACCTGAATATGTCGAGTTTGGAGATAAGCAAAATGCCGCCTGACGGCAAAAATAAAATAAAAAATGGTCTCTCTCTCTCTCTCTCTCTCTCTGTGCCTTTTCGGAAATGAGATTATACCAGCTTTGGAGTTGAGTCTTCGGGAGTTTTTAGAGTGTATAATTGTAGCCAATGTAGTGGTAAGATAAACGCGTGCAGATTAGGGAATAAAACCTAACTAGAAACAATCTTTGTAGAGCAGGTTTTTAAGAAATAAAAAGAAAGTTGATGGAGTTTTTTTTTTCTTTCTAGGGGAGACCTTCAAGAATAAAGATGTTAAAAAGAAAGACCTATAGAGGTCGTTTACACCAAGACTCCTATACTATGGAGAATAAAATGAGATAGGCATCACAGAGATCGTATAAGTCATGCTTACAGCTGTAAGAAGCGATTTACCCGAACTCTCCACTGTACTTTACTTTGAATATAACACTCATATCAGAATCGATATTTATACCTTGTGATTTGCAAATCTGTATTACACAGTGTATATAGTGCGTAGTTATTGCCGCACTAAAATAAGAAATCAACGCAGCCCGACCTATCAGTTTACTATAGGCTACTGGTATTACATACCTTGTTCGCTGTAGTAAAAGCGAGGAGATAGATATTCCAAATAACGGTGAACAAGATTTATAAATCCGTAAATCCACATTTGAAATTATATATCGATTTTTTTAATCGATAACGTGTCACTTGATGCCCGATTTAGGGACAAAACTCTCCACCATGCGCTGCATAAGTAAAGTCGGGCCTAACCGGTTCCGTTCCCATATATTATTCATGAGGTTTCACCGGTCCCAACGTCCACTTCCGCTTTTACGAAGCTAAACATCTACCCTGCATCGTAAAAGCGGAAGTGGAAGCTTGAGACCGGTTGAAACCGGTTGACACCGCTTAAATAATATATGGAAACTGAACCAGTTATGTCCGACTTTGTCTATGCGGCGCATGGTGGACAGTTTTGACCCTAAATCGGCCCCCAACCAATTATTCGATGAATTTTTTTGATTTACTGAGTTTGCTTTTCATTTCTAAATCATAAATCCAAGGGTGTGCGAGATTTACTCGAAACGTCGACTTCTTCAAATAGAACTAAAGATGTAAGCGACCTTTATAAGCTTAAGTCTATCTGGCACGAACTGCTTTGTATGGAATTAGTGCAGGGTGACTTATGACAATGCAAAATGTGGATTCAAAATAGCTAATTTTTATTCAATTTCTTTTAAAGTATTTGAATTAAGTTGTTAGAAATTTATTGAGGATGTAGTAATTTGGAATTCATAAGTTAAGTTTAGCGGTGAATGTTCGAGGACTATTTTTCTGACGATTTAGAATATTAATGTTGTGCATACTAGAGAAATAATTAGGGCATTATTAATGATGTTTGTGGAAGAATGGTTTGAGTTTGTACACACGTTGGCTAGTTTTGGCAATGTTTATGATGGAAAAGTTTTAGTGTTGAGAGAGAGTATACAGTCACTTTTTATTGCTTGTTTGCATAATTAACTGCACTTTTCCTTGAGACAACGACATTTTTATATATTCAGTGTTGACTTTTGCTTTGGGTAATGTATTTGCAACTGTGTGTGGAAATATTTGCTTTGTCAAAAGTTTGAACAAGGCAAGTAATTTGATGTGGTTTAAGATTAGTTGATTCTGTATTTTTATTTGACGTTTTAAGGGCTTTTGTAATTGTTTGGACTTGGGTCTTGGCAAATTTAAAGTCTATAAAGATTTGGGGTTTTATGTGCATTTTGCGACTTTCTTTTAAGGAGGGAATAAAATTAATGAAATTCTTGGTCATTTTACTCAAGGTTATATAGTAAAGATATTAACTGCCTTGTGGCTTTGTCTTATTGTATGTTTATAACAGTTATGACTTTAACTGGATGTTGAAAAGTTTTGAAATCTTTTTCATCTTAGCAATGGGATTAAGTCATAAGATCTCTCTTTTGTAGGTGTACACTGTAGTGAAATAATACATTTGGATTGAAGGACTGGACAGGACTTTGTATTCAGCAATGGAAGCAGTCCTAACCAGTATCAATTTGAATCATGTAACTTGATAGGGAATACCGAGTGACCCTTATTAATACGTATAAGAGGGTAAGATTCACTTATGTATTACAAAGTATCTCTAATAGCAGTTTGCACTATGACCAATGAAAATAAATTGGATTAATTCTTCTAACCAATCACGTTGCACATAATTTCCAATTGGTTCAAGCAAGAACATTAGATACTTGACATGGCACTAGCTAAGGGCGAGTGACTTTTTTTTGTGGTCAGAAGAGGACACCAACATTTAGTACCAATGGTGTTATGGGTAATATTTTTCTTAGCGGAAGTGACTTCATATGAATGAAATCAAACGATGATGATGTTATGCTATGCTTTATAAAAGTTTAGCATCCCACAATGCCCCACGATTAGAATCAGCCAATCACCAGACTCTCTCTCTCTACCAGTTAATGTTAACTAACAGAGGTGCCAGGTCATGGTAATGTTAATGTATCTGATGGTCTTGGTTTAAGTCTCTTGCTTAGGGAGATTTTGTGATTCTGAGTTGGTTATGAAATTTTTTGTCGGTTTCTGGTTTGCGCTGTTTGCTGTAGTGTATTTTGTGTCCGTCCGGTGGTTTTTAGTTTGGTTTGGTTTTGTTTGGCTTTTTAGTTTGACTTGTTCTTGCCGAGTATGACCCCAGTTGCCATTGGCGGCATTAAGCTTTATTGTTTTTCTTCTTGCTTCGAAGTAAATCCATAAGCAGACACTGCATTATAATAATGAGCATTTTGTAAAAAGGGACCAGGACAAATACATTATTGTACAAATACAGAAAACAATTGTTTTATGGTAAAAAATCCAATGACTTGCTTTCCATCCACATTTTCTTATTGCCCTTGTTGCTAAAATTTTCTTTGAACCCGCAAAAGACATCCCACCTGAACTACCAGGAAAAGGGAGATGATACACTAAAGCAGTTAGAACTCTCTAGTCTTGTAGTGATTTTGCAGAGATTTTTCCTCCACATACAATCCCAATATCAATCCAGGCATCATAATTAATCAACATAAAATTAGTTACCGAGGCATTTTGCCTTTTTGCAACCTTAATATACAGCAGAAAGAAATTACAGAAAGATAAGAGCCAAAAACTGTGGATTAAGAATTGCATGAACATAATGTATCATTTGTCATAAGTACTTCAAAACTATTTAATTGATTTCTACTTCCATGTGAATTGCACCTAATTTGTAATCATAGCATAAGGTCAGTGTTATCAGTGTTCCACCATTAAACAGAAAAATGTACCTACAATCATTCCAATGTAGTTTTAAATCATGGTCTCATGTTAATCCTCATTAACAAATTGGGAATTCACAATTAACCCTATCACAACTAATCAAACCCAATATCACTGGTCAAACTGAATCCAACAGGACTTAATTTCCCACTCCAAGAACCCAAGCTTCATTATCAAAACTTTAATTTCCTGCTCTTTATCCATTTCATCCCTAAAACCCTATAAAAACAAACTGAATTTCCTTTCACTATTAAAAATCCCAACTAAACCTTCATAGCATAACACTTCTCATATATCACCCTTAAAATTTTAATAATTAAAAAAGTTTAAAGCAACTTCAACTCTCAAAAAAGAAAAACAATTCAAAAGTAATTCCACCCCAGCGTCCAAAACCACAATCACATTTTGCCAAAACCTGACAAGTGAATAGTCATCAATGCACTAAAAGTGTTTACAAAACGTCAATTAAAGCCAACTAAACAAACCATTTTCAATCCCCAACCAAAAATCAATAAAACCCTCAAACTCTGAGGGGAAATGAGAAGGAGAAACCCTTTCTACATGTACCTAGCTCCAAATTTTATAAACATTTGACACAAGTAAATTAATTTCCTCCCATTCCACTCATAAACAAGCAAAGATAATAAAATGAAAAGCCCCAATTCTCTCCTTGCAAAAGTTTCCTCCAGAGGGCACTTTCAAAGGTGACCAATGTCGTCACTTCTTATTCACTCCAATCAAGATTGGTTTCACTTGCAACCACATCCTTTTATAACAAGAGGATATTTTCGTTTTGTTCCCTTTTATCTGCACCATCTTTTCTGCAATTGTGTGTAGCAAAGAGCATTTTGCCCATAGATTGGGCTTTTCCAAAATGAATAGAATACCCAAGTGACAAATATACCTTCAAGATTTATCTATTGTGCATCCCTCATTGTTTATGATTAAAGAGACTCATTCACTGTTGTAAATGAAGGCAACAGATTGAAGTAAATTACTTGAGGCGAGATTGGTTGTGTCGGTACATACCTATGATGGATATTCATTTGTGTAATAAAGTACTCTCTGTTTTGAATGGAAAGTTAATTAAGCCAATTCAGTGATCTGTTAAATATTGGGTGTTGGCTTTTAAATATGGGCAATGTTTGCCGCAAACAAAGAATTTGCATCCGGTTTTCAAGTGTGAGTCATTTCTAGAGGATACTGTTTGGTGTGGATTTACCGTTTCAGTATTTATTTCTTTTTTCACGTGATAGTGAAAGATGAAGTGTTATGGGGATAAAGAAGGGGGAACTTCCTGTTATGGACTAAGTTAAGAATTGTGGATAAAGGTCTCTGAATATCTATTTGGAAATATTATGTACATAAAAGTAATTTACTGTATGTCTGTGTGTGTGAACACTATTGATACTGCCTAATACAATAATAGTCAGATATAGAATATAATTTAGCCCTAACTTATAAAGAAGGGGGAACTTCCTGTTATGGACTAAGTTAAGAATTGTGGAATATCTATTTGGAAATATTATGTACATAAAAAAAAATGTACTGTACGTATATAAGAACACAATAGGGCGATGTCGCTTCGGCAGTTCTAATAATGGCCGCAGTTCTAATAATGGTGGCGCGTCGGTACTACCGGATGGAATTCATTTTCGGTTCCTTCCGGCAGTACCGAAGCGCCACCATTATTAGAATACTGCGGCCATTATTAGAACTGCCAAAGCGACATTGATATTGGTTAATATACTAATAGTGAGCTATAGCATAATTTAGTCCTAACTTAAAGGGGTACTGAAAATAACTGGAAAAGTACAGCGGCGAGAAACGTACAAAGAGTCAATGTCAGTTCCTAATATGTTGGTTTTTTTTTTAAATTCTGGCAGGTGTATTTAAATTTGTATATCTAATGATCAATTAGCTTTAAGTTTCAGTTAAACACTTCAGAACTTAACTTAACAGAACCCAACTTAACCATTCTCATATTCAAGTAAAAGTAATATTTTAAACATACTGCATAAGTTTATATATTTACACATACAATGACATTTCATTTTCAAACTCAAAGATTTCCCATCTCTAAAAGCAATAAAGCTCTTAAAACTTAACTTCAAGTACTATACACATAAATCTATATTTACCCAATCCACTTGCCTGTTAACAAAATTTTATTAAACCTTCTAAGTTCTTAAGATCATTGTAAACAGACATCAAACTGAATCATCAAGAAATTCACAAAAATCATTAATTTACTACAAAAAAATAAATTGCGCCATCTCTAATTCATCCCACTAAAATGAAAAGCCTAGCAGCGAATATAAATAATTCTCTTTACATTACACCAAGAAAAAAACCCAATCTGACATCACTCCTTACAACAAACATTATAAACTACGAAAAAACTATATTACTCCTAGGAGAAATAATATTTATTATAAGTAACTTCCCATACGCTATGTATCAACTTAAGTCAAAAAAGAAAAATGAAAGCACTTCTCTTTAATTCACAACTATTGCTGAAAGAGGATTTGCGAATTACGTTTGGGTTATTGCCGCCAGAGGGATACTTCCTCTGCTTCTGCGCACCACTAAAAAAAAAATCCATAATTCTGATCCTTGGTAATTACCATTTTCTGTTTACAGTCGAGACATTCTTTGCATACTCTTCTCTACAAAAGTGGGCACAATTCGGACAATACCCCTTTTTTTATTTTTATTTTATTATTTTCTAGAAAAGAAATGTTGTGGAAATTACTGTTTCTAAGTAAACGTCCTTCATTTAATGTGATGTTTCAGGAACCACTGACCCAGATTTTTTTTTCCACTTCCCAAAAACCTTCTATAGACAATAGTAAAAGGGGGGAAATCTCATTTACTGAAAAGTTTAAGAAAGAGAGATTTCATTTCCTAAAATGGTTTTTCTTTATACGTAAGACTTTTTTCTTTTTGAGAAAAGAAATTTTTAAAGATGTGTAAAAAGTGTGTTTATTGTGCTCAGATGAGATGCCATTTTCAGCCACACCTATTTTTTCTTCAACGACTTGAAACTACGTTTTATCGAGGTTCAATTACCCATCGAGTTGGGTTGTGAATGGATGGAAAATGTAGGCGGCCCCCCCACACCGAGAAAGAATAAGTGTAACATAAACAAATTTTCCATCTCTTCACTATCTCTCCCTAAGAGGAACGTTTTGAGAAGAGAGAGAGAGAGTTCGGCATATATCCTCCACATCATCTACATTTTCCGCTTGAATGAGAAAGGCTGGCGCTCACCGTCTGGTGACCAAATTTAAAACCAGAAGGAAAATTTTTTTTTCTACGATGGTGGGTGTAATAACCGTCTCTTTATTATCAAGATTTAGCGTGGATTGCATCAATGAAGGTTACATTTAACGTGGAGTTATTTTCGGATTTTTAACATTAAAGTTGACATTAAATTTAACAGGTTTCGTGTTATCTGATCTGCATTCAAATATTAAACTAAACTTTGGCTTAGGTGAGTTTTATAATCAGTAACGTCACATCTGTTGACTGATTTTTGCAGTGGGTCATGACTAATGACGTCACATGTTGTTAAACACAGTTTATTTTAATATTTGAATGCAGCTACAGTGTGTTCACGCTGAGTGCGTTGTGAATTAAAGGGGTAATATGAAGTAACTGAAGTGGGGTGCAAAATATAATAAAACGCTATTGATGCCTCTGTACACATTTAAAAATTTAAACGTTTATTATAAAGTAAACAATATGTCAGTCAAAATGTTGATTCGACTTCTCTTACTCCATTTTTCAAAGTTGTGTGCTACGTCACTAAAGACAATGCCGGTGTCGCCATCTAGTGATTGTAAGTGGCCGAAAATTCATATGCCACACTTCATGTAGAGTTCATAGCACATTTGTTAATGTAATTATGAATGTCTCCTATTATCTAACCACTGATTCTATCCCATAATGCTTCACAACTAGGCTGGAACACAATATGCAGAACACTCACTAATGTTTTAGCGGTTGTTACAAATAAAATATTTACATCAATCAAGAGAAGCTTTCGACTGAAGCTTGGTACAAATGTTTGGTATCAACAGTGTTTTTAGAAGCAGTCTATATAACCCACAATGCAATTAAAACACAAGCGTGACCATTATCGCAAACTATTCCATGACAAGTGAATAATTGCAATGACGTGTTGAATTGCAAACAAATGCCAAAATTGCAAATAAGTTTACTAAAGTTGCAAATAAGTGCTAAAATTGTGAATAAGTGCCAAAATGCTTCTAAAATTGTAAATAAGTGGCAAAATTGTAAATAAGTCTACTAAAGTTGCAAATAAGTGCTAATTAAAATTGTAAATAAGGCAGCAAGAATTACAAATAAGTGTCAAAATTGAAATAGGGCTCTTGCAAATTAGTTAAAAACGTAGTTTTTTTTTTACTTTATCACAGTGCAGTCTAATCAAAAGCTACATCATAGAGAATTTGTTGATTTGCACTCTCGCGAAAATCGCAAATTAAAGTCCAAACTTGTTCTTTTTGCTTTAATCGTTTTTAGTTGCGCACTAGGCAGATAATAAATGTTTTTCATAACTTGAACCAGTTTCAAGCAAAAAATAATTTCATTTACTAAACTACATTTATATGATTTATATTTTATTTTAGTTGTTTTCCTTTAACTTCACTGAGGGTGAACCATATACATCACAACCGCTTGACTTAATTTATAACATACACTCCCTCATTTTGCAACTTCCGTTAAGAATTTACATTAAAAATAATTTCTCCAACTTTGTTGTCATCTCCAAGAACTCTGTAACATCGAAAGATTAATGCATCTTTTCTGTTTAACTCGCAAGTTCTTTGACACTTGCAAATGATTGGCAATTCTTCCCCTCTCAACTTTGTAACTTCCGGCTGAAAAATGTATGCCAACACGTTTCAGTTACAGCAACAACCCGCTAAAGTCATTGCAATGCAAAACTCATCGCCCTTCGGCGCAACCGTGGAACACTGCCAAATGGCGCTTCGTGCAAATGGCCATCTTTATAAATTTCTAACCGGAGATTCTTTTCATTAGTTGAAAAATATTTAATTTCCAAGCCACAATCTTACAACTTGCAAGTTCAACTCATCGTGTCTGCTCCGCCTGCGAGGCTTTGGCCCGAGGAGTATCGATCGCCGACCTTTAACCCTCGAAACCAGCATGAGCTGACCTTACGTGTCACGCCTTAAAAGTGGAATCCTCCTGACCATTCACGGTAGTGACGCATTAGGCCTTGCCTAATGCGTCACTACCTTAGGACATCTAGTGGCAACATTTTTTTCTCTCTTTAAAGGTTTTAACAAACTACTGTATACGATGCACTAAGGCCCATACACCATAGAAAAGCACCAAATCTGCTTTAAGATTTTATATCATAAATGTGAACATCACTACTACTACACCACAACAAAAATTAAAACGAATAATTATTAAGAACGATTAAACATCTATCTATTTGCAAGTAAAAGAAATCGCCAAAGAAATGTAACTACAATACTTGGATCAGAAAACAGTCCTACTGGGGCAGCTAACTATACAGTCACTTTCCAAGTGAAGACATGCGCATAGCAAAGTAATTATCTTACCCTATTGAAGAAGCATTGTATTAATATTGTTGCATGTTTATTGGATTTCTGTGGAAATACTTCACTACTTATTTGCTATTCTTTCGCTTTCTATTATCCGTTCGTTTCAATTTAATTTCCTCATTTTTTAAAGTGCCACTTATATGTTGAGATTCTAGACAAGTCATTTTAATCAACAATTATTTACTTATTTGTGATTTGTTACGCTTTTGCCTTACTTGCAGGGTTATAGCAATCGTTTAATTTCGTAAGTCTATTTGGCATTTTCCATGCCACTTTCTTGCCACTTATTTGCGATGTTTTTAAGCTTACTCTACTTGCTCTACTTGCTGGGTTGTAGCAACTGTTTAAGTTTTTTTTAAGCTTACTTGAAATTTTTCAATGCCACCTTCATTAGTTACGATAACTTATTTGCGAGTTTTCCTGCACATTTATAAATTGTTGCATAAATGCAATTGTGATTGCGCCCTTTCTATTTAAACTGTATATGGGTCTGTACAGTTACTTTATAAATTGAATCAATGTTGCTGCTGAATCCTGACTTATTTACAACATTCTCTTTAAAAACTTAAACTATTTTAGACATTCTGAATTAATCTTATAAAAAATTTTATTCCAAGTCGAAATAAATACGACATTCACCTTCTTTTACTTCATGCTCCTTGTGCATTCGTTTACATATACTAGTCATATCAATATTATTCATTGCTATCTATTCACTCCAAATATTACATCCAGAATGTCTTTTGCGATATTAAAAATACTACGATTCTGCTATTGATCTTTTAAGTTAATATAAACAATAAACAACAATTTCTTTACTATTGCAAGTAATGAAATTCCTCCAGACCTTGTAAACAGAGACAAAAAAAATTTTTGCAATATCACAAAACTTATTATTCCAGAAAAGATTGAAATCTCTTACAAAACATCTTTTTAAAATTAGCATGCCTCTGGAAACATCTGTAACTGAATATTTATACAAAAACCTACAAACTCAATTATTTTACTGACATTTCTCCTTATGCTATTTCAAACCTTCTCAAGAATTGAAGAACGACTTTTGTCACACTGCCAATTCCAATCGCTTTTGGCGCCATATTGATTTCAAGTTGGCCGTGCAACACCCTAATGAAATTGTCATTTAAAAGAGGAAGTAACTCATGACGTCACGTTTCAAATGACGAAACAATTAGCATCAACCAAAAGGAGAGTCCCATTCATGTCAAAACTGTGATAACCTCCTTTTGAAAAGAATAATGAAAAGCCAAAATTGTTGAAAAGGTTTAAAATGTGTCGAAATCGTTTGACAATTTTTGAAAAAAATATTCTTTGTCTACTCAAAATTTAATTTCTAAATATTTAATGCATCACTTTCCTCATTTTAATGAAAACACTACTTCCATTTTTCATTTCTGCTCATTACAAATTGATTTAACTTTTCCATTATTTATTGTCTCAGAAATTTGTCAAAGTCAATCGTCGCATTTTTACTTGTGTAATCTTACTATTCTTATAGGTGTGTTTTAGTGTACTGGGGCAAATGGAAGAAAAATATGTTCAAATAGAAATGAACACATTTTCTGATGATAAAAGTGCTTCAAGTTGTTTATTGTCTCAACAAGGATATGGTGGATCTCTTTGGTGAAACCTGTCTTTTCACTTAATACGGTTGGGTGAACTTGTTATTGACCATGTTCCAGAGGATTTTTTTTTATGCTATGAGTTCTTCTATAGGTTTTGCGATACTTGCCAGTGTGAATTGCGATAATTGTTTGTTATTTTTCTAATTTCGTTAGGACTTTTGGTAATTGTAAACATTTGACGGTGTTTTGACTCAATACTGTTATACATTTTTAAATGTTCACTTATTTGCAATTGTTCGCAAGTAATTGCGATTTTTTTTTTTGATTTGCCTGCAATTGCTGAACATTATTTCTGAAACTTTCATTATTTTGTAACACTTTTTGTCTACCAGTAGCTTACTCTTATTTACGAATTTCGGAATCCACATCAGGAGTGGCATGAATTGAGATGGACTTTATAATAAAAGCGATTTCAGTACGTTTATGCATATCACCCCCGAAAACTACACTGCAATTCGCCTTACGGAAAATCTGTGAGCTTTTGTAGGTTTGTCCATCTTATTTGCGATTTTTAAAATTTTATTGCGATTTTTAAATTTTGTTTGCAGTTTTGTTTAGTGTCTTAACTCACCTCAGCCATAGCTAACCAAATGACTTAGTTAAAATAACTTATTTGCGACTTCGTTTTTTTCGATATTTGTATCAGTAGGTTACTTATTTGCGAACTTCGCTATTACCTTTCTTTCAGAGCCCACAACTCACCTATAGGAAAATTTATGAATTTGTGTAAGATTTCCTATTCTTATTTGCGAGTTTTAATCTTTTGTTCGCAATTTTGTACAAGAATTGATAAAACACATCCTAACCTACACAAGAACCAATTGTTTTAGTGATGAAATTCATTTTTTCAATTACATTAAAGGACTTCAAACTTATTTGCGACTACCCAGTACTTTCTTACGAAGTCTATAACTTAGTGGCAACCTTCCAAAATTGATTTATTTCTCTTCTGACCTATATTTCTTAAAATGATACACCAGTAATTGCGACAATCTTATTTCCGAATTTTATCGCTCTGAGAATATTGCTTTGCTTTGCAAAAATCCATCTGGTGCAATTACACAATAAACATTTTATTGACCATACCACTTCACATTTACAACCCTAATACAATTTAAAAAAAACTCATTCAACCATCAAAAAAAATTATACAGCCCGAAACTTCATACACATAAAACAATCCCTAACCAACAAACCTCTTTAAAACTCACTTCATCAAACTGACAAACCTCCCATCAACACTAAGCATAAAAAATAACCAAATCCATCCCTTTCCAAAAAGAAAAGCCAACAACTAAACAAACCCCATCACACAACACACAAGCAAATTTCTGCTTACATCTGCTTCCAAAATGCAAAACAAACAAACAAAACTTCCAAACTTTGAAAAATATTTATAATAAAAACTTTCCCCTACAAACAAAAACTCAAATTATGTAGGAAAACATCATTATATTATTAAATTCGTAAAATACGATTCTGTGTACTAACGCTTCATTTCATCCAAACTCAAAATAAGACTCAACCTGGCGTAAATAATTATCTCTTAACGTGTTGATTCTCTAAAAATAAAATTCAAAATAATTATAAAAATATTTACAATCCATAAAACCTTTTTTTTTTTAATTTTAATTCAAACACTTTTTCTTTTCTCCTTTTCCATTTACCCGCACATTCCCCCTTTCATTACATGAAAACGCCGTTTGATGGGTGGGAAAGAGAAATAAAAAGATCCTCTTTTTATAATAGCCACTTTGAAAAGATTATTTTTCCTTTACATTTCTTTCAAATTAAATGCAGTTAAATTAAACTTTTTTAAAATATCTTTAAAAATTTGCTACCATTTTTTTAACACACTTCCTAATAATTAATTCTCCTAAGGTTTCACTGGTTGAAAAAAGAAAGGAAAAGGAAAAAATTCAAATCGATCAATTTCTATTTTGATATTGGGTACTGTCAATGCTTTCTCTTCTTTAATTTTAAGAAAGATGTAAGGAAAAAGTAAGTGCTCGTGGTTAGAGAAAGGAAAAAAAATTAAAAGCATCACTTTAACACATTTTGAATGTTCTCTTGGGATTTTTATTTTTTCCTTTCTCTTTTCCCTTCCTTTTTGGTGTTAAGTTTAGATGAAGCTTTTATGTAGTCTAGTAGTTATTACTAATTTTTTAAGTTGTTTTTAATATTTTATAATGGCTGAGATTTTTTTTTAGTGGGGAGATGTAAAGTTTTAGGTGGAAATTGATTTTTGGATGAATTATAAATTGTATCAATCTGGATAAGGTTATGTTTGAACAAAAGTTTATTTTCTTTTTTAAACTTCTCCAAGTAAATTTTAATGTGGTTGTGAAAGAAAGCAGTGTAGTTCACATAGGTGTGTGATGATTAAAGGATGAGTTGTTCAATTAATTATGGTGTTAAAGGTGAAGGAAACACGAATTCTTAATGGTGTTTACTGGTTTTATAAATTTTGTACACATGTTGTATTCAAAACGTTTTTAATTGCATGTTTTTATTCCTAGCATGGAGGCAGCCATGTTTTCTAACAATTGAGTATCCCACAATACGTCGCGCGATAGGTGTTAGCCAATCAGAGCATTGTTAACTGGACATGTGTCATGTCTGGTTAGGTTTATATTGTTCTAGTGTTAAAATATCTTCATTCTAACTGTTGTTCCCACAATTCACTACTCGCTTAGTTCCTATCATCGCCATCTATTGACGATCAGTCACACTATACATAAATCTAAACGTAATCACTTAGTCCTTAAATTATATTCACATCTAGATTGAGTATCCTTTCATCATAAAAAATACTCTCTATTACTGACCCATATCTGAACCATCATTAAATAAACAAACCACAATCACATTTCCAACTGTGTCATAGTCTGATTTATGGCACTGCAATCAATCATCTCACATTTTCCCTCCTTTTCACTCTTAATAAACCACCCAACTGTGCTCATCTCATAACATGATTACAATTTATTAATACACATTTTATGAAAACACGTTTCACATCTCCAATAAAAACTTCCAACTTCCCAAAGATAAACATAAAAAATACAACATTCACATAACCACTTTTCCATCAATCCAGAAAACTTATCAAAAATTCTAAAAAAATAAACTGAAAAAAATTCCCCAATAAATTTTCTAAAAGTAAAAAAAGTTCTTTATATTTCAAAGTAATAAAAAGAATAAAAACAAAAAAACAGAAATATCACATAAAAATTTTACATCCAAGTTTCACTTTCCTTCCACTTTCGCCCGACAGAATTAAATTACAAAACAAAAGTGTGAAACAAAATATAAGAAATTCCCTCAATAAAATCAACATCAATCCTCCAGCTGACAAAAATTTTTATTCCAAACTAGCAAACTGGTTTAGTAAAGAAATTCCCTAAGGGAACTTGAAACGGGTCATCGTGTAGACGAATTGGCATTTGGCGCCTCACGACCCAAAGTGCTAAAAACCCGTTGTCTCATCTTTTACATTTTTCCACACGGCAGACGACGCTTTTCCGTCTCAATGGTTGTTCGGAGATGTTAGAGAAGGTGCGAAACAAACAAAACCAATTCGGTCGAGGCTTACTTGTATTGCCATAAATGCAAAGAGTACAAAAGCGGGAAAACTGTTTACTTTTTTGTTTCTCTTAGTACCTGTAGTAATGGAACTAGTAGCTGTTCACAACTGTTTTAAAGATTTTTATTATAAAAATTTCTTTTGTTTTTCAAAGCAGTTGATACTCATTAAATGGTAAAATGAGATGAATTGTGTATGATATATAGCTTTTAATTGGGATAATTGCCACCAGGTAGAGATGATTAGACGGATTGTTACGGATGTTATTAAAGATGGACTTGCATTACTGTTTTGTTCTCTTAACTCAGTTTGAATGTTATAATAAGAAAATTCAATTAATTTGTATTATTATAAAATGTAAAACTATTTGCATATCTAATTACAATCAATTGACTTGAAATGTTTTGATATAATTACAAAGAGTGCGTAATTCAATATTACTATAACTTGCACAAATAATACTTGGTTATCGTCAAACTTCAATTTTAGCAGTTCGATAATTGAATTTTCTTTCAACTTTTAAGATTTCTCAATCAACTTGACTCTAAAGAAATAAGGCTTCTTCTGAACATTCCCTTTTATTTTCAATTAAGTAATTGAATTTTAGTAACTTATTATTATAATTAACAATTACTCAAGATGTCATCCCGAGATTATCAATTTAAAAGCAAGCAGAAGTTTAAAAAACTTGACCTTATAAGAACTTCATTTTTTCTTTTTTCCTGCAAAAATTACTCTCTTAAAACACTTATCAATTGTTGCCAGCTGACATCACCAGAAGGAGCAAATAAAAAGTGTACAAAGCCCATCTGTTTCATTTAAGTCTGCAAAAAAAATGAAATGTACATTTTTTTCTTAAACTTAGTTTCCAGTATATTGATTGAATCCAACAGACATATCTTCAGAGTTGCAATTGTAGTGTCTTTATTTCTTAGAACATCCCAGAATCCTTTTGGCCTTTTTAGTAATAACCTCACTTCGATAAGAAAATATTCTTAATAGCTGACATGTCTCTTCCAACATTTTATTGGCCAGTTGCTTTTCCTTCCACCTTTTTCCTTCATTCTCTTCAATTCACCCACTTTTATTGTCCAGTTGTTTGGCACTTCGTCTGATAGTGAAGAATTCCCCATGATGCCATTATTTATCCTGACAAGAAAATTGAAGTAAAGACATTTGAGTGTAGCAACCAAGAGCGACTAGCCAACTCACTCTTCCCTTCGTCCCGTGTTGGTCATCTTGTTAACGCTAGTACTGGGCGAAAAAGAAATTGGCTTCATAGCGGCGATGCACGAATAACTTTGTCTCGTCTTCAACATGTTGGCTTTTATGGGTTTGGTAATATTAGGTATGATATAGTGGTTGCCAGTAGGGAACACAAAGTCGTAAGTGAGATTCGCCAAAATGACTTTTGTTGAATCTTTTTTTTTTCTTCTGTTTCTCGTCAACTCATTTGTTTCAGTCAAAAGGCTGCGTTTTTGCGTCGTTTCTAGTGACATTTGTTGTGGTGGTATAAGCCTTGGTAGGTCTTTTTATATTTTTTATGGAGACAAGAGTTGGAGAATTGAAGCAAGTAATGGGTGAAGTTATTGCCGTAATAGTTTTCTTACGACGCATGTACAGGCGTGTTAATGTTGAAGAGTTGGAGAAAAATGTCGACAGTTTTTGTTTTAATGGTGGGAAATATTTTTATCAGTGTTTTAATATTTTTGGGGTCGAAATCGTAATAGCATTTTGTAATTTTGGACTTTGTTTACAGTGGTGTATGTTTTACATGTAGTACTTATGACAATGGTGGCACGTCGGTACTTCCAGGTGGATTTATTTCCGGTCCCACCTGGCAGTACCGACGCGCCATTGTTAGAACTGCGGTCATTATTAGAACTACCGAAGCGACTTCGCCCCCATTTATAATTCTTCTTGTACTTCTTCTTCTTGCAGTAGTACTAATCTTGTACTACTTCTTGCAGTAATGCTAGTACTACTATTATTTGTTACTACTACATATATAAGTACTGTTACTACTTGTACTACTTCCTTTGGCACAACTACTGCTTATTGTATTAGTAGTAGTACTACTTATACTACTTCTTGCTAGTACTATAATTATTTGTACTAGTTCCTGTACAAGTACTATTACTACTACTGTCTTAAATTAGTATTTCTTTTTATTCTTGTTAATACTAGTACTACTACTATTTGTTACTACTTCTTGCAGGGGTACTTGTACTATTATTATTTACACTACTTCTTCTTGCAGTAATAGAACTACTCCTAATAATAATTTTACTACCTCTTATACAAATACTGCCACTACTTGTACTACTTCTTATATAAGTACTCCCCCTACTTGTACTATTTCTTATATAAGTACTACTCCCTTTTGCACAACTACTGCTTATTGTATTAGTAGTACAACTACTTATACTACTTCTTGTACTAGTACTATTACAACTACAAGTACTGCCGTAAATTAGTATTTCTATTTGTACTAAGTAAAGACTGCTTTCTTGAGTAATGCTTTTCCAACAAAGAGGCCTGTTTCATTTGACCTCACATTTGACTTCATGTCTAGCAAAACTGTTACTAGAAGAAATGTTTATTCTAAAATAAAGTTTCAATTTCTTTGTATTAACACTTCTCTTTTTCCATTACATGTCACTAACTTGTTAATATACTGTTTTTCTTCACCACATGTGATCCAAAACAACCAGCAGTACAAACCCCTATCTTTTCTTTTTGTTTATTTTCTTCAGCAATACAATTAGCACTCTAATGCAGTTAGGTCAGCTGCAAATAGTAATTTCCACTCTCTCACAACCAATCCCCAATCAACGACCAACTGACACCATAGAAAACCACTTCATTCCTATAATACCTCCCCCTCAAGACACCAAAATTAAACTTCAGATTCAAGCTCAAACATACAAACACACAATGAAGCTTATTAAAAGTTATGTTGATCAATACACAACTCTTGGAGAAGATGCAATGAACACAGTCTTGTATACCCTTCAACTCTTTTTGTACTACCACTTGCTACAAAGAAATGAAACATCTTGAGTTATTCCACTGAATAAATAAACAAATTCAACATTTTCAATTCACCACCCAACTGACCTCATCCAATATAAACAAAAGAAACTTGAAATAACAAAATTTAGAAAACCTAAATAACACGTCTAAGGGTGGTTTGCTTCAATAAATGTTTTTACTAATTAATGTACACACCTACTAAAAAAAAACCTGTTTTATTTCTACCATTTAAAATAGTGTTCAGCTAAACTTTAATTAAGCAGTTGTTGATTCAACTCGCACATTTTAGTATTCGTGAAAACTCCATCACTAACTCTAAAATTGAAAACTCAATTGCCAAACCCAATTAGAAATCCAAGAACTGAAAAAAAAATTTTTTCTCTTTCCTAAAGTGCAACTTTGGATTTGAATAAAAGTGTCAGCTTTTAATTAACTTGCCTTCTAAACTTTTCACCTTTGGGAAATAAGATTCGCTCAAGCATAATTAAGACTAGAAACCCTTTCAACTCTTCCCCACACACATATACACCACAATCATTTTAATCTACAAATGAGAATTAATACAATAAAAGTAACATCAATTTGTTCAATTTACCAACTTTAAAAACGAGAAACGAATCGATTAATAAATTTGCATATTTCCACACGCCTCAAATTGTTCCTTTGACGCATATAAATATTTGAACCGAAATGTGATGTAAACATGCAAAACCCATAACAAATTCCCATTAGGAAATCCATTTACTTTCAGTTGTACACCTTAACCTTCACCTCCTCCGAGGAAAAATTCCTCTACTTCATCTTTTTTTTATATACTTAGGTGGAGCAGTGAGGCAGTTAATCTTTTCAAAACCTGAGCCAAAGGCGGTTGGTAGAGTGATAAGGCCAATATTCTTTTCTTCAGCTTCCTAGATGGCGCTCAATTTGACCGCAATTAAGTTCTAATCCACGCACTCAGAGCTTGTTGTGGGCTCAAGTTGAGCTCGTAACTTCAAACTTCTTCGTTCAAAGCGAATATAATGAAGCTAACAAGCCACAAGGCTGGTAACGGTTCTCTTATTTTCTCATCAATTTTGAATCCTTCTTTTCATTGCGTCATTTTAAATTGAAATGCATGACCAAATGTTTCTCTATGGATGTTAATGTGTTGTTAGATTTAAGGCTTAATAAAACAGTGAAGCGTTAACAGTGATTAAGGAACGCAAAGGATTTAATAATTGTCCATGCTCCCACTAGATGCCGTTCATTTTCAAGATGGCGAGAAATAAACCGTTATGACCTGTTTACCTATTGTTTAAAATGTTTTGACTTAGTATATGGTTTTGTATGTCTTAATAACTTTCAACTTTAGTTGATTGACATGTTCAGGTTTCCACAGTTTAAAACTTTTATGACATTGAAGCCGATCTTTAAAATGTTAATTTGACAGTATCTAGTGTAAGAGTCCACTTTAATCAAGTAATTCATACACGAATGAATAATCAGGTCTATTATTTAGAAATTTTCAAAGAGAAGGGGTTTGCCAATATGGATTATTTAATTGCAAGCTAATAATTATTAAAAGTTAAAGTAGCTTAGCTTTAATTTAATATATTTTGTAACACTAAACCTTATTATTGAGTAAGTAGAGGTTGTTTGCAATTGAATTGTGTTGACATGTTACCGAAGCACACTACACAACTTGTTTTTCCCATAAATATGTCGTAATATATTGATTCAGATTTGAATTGCCTGACTGCATGACAGCTCTTTAGGACAATTGTATTGGCTTCAGTTATCTAAAATTTGAAAAGTTACACTTGCGAGCTTTCATTTCGATTCAACGACTAGGCACATCTCCCAAACTTGTAATAAAATGGCAGTAGAAGAAAAGAAACCTGACTGAAAAGAATTTTTCTCTATATAAAAGTATAAGCATTAAAGTTAGGATTTGTTACAGCTTAGCAGTAAATGAGAAGTTTGCTAAGAACGTTGCTCATGTCTAGAAAACAGGTAGAATCTTTAAAAAAATGGGAATATACTTTTTGAAAAAAGATCACCCCAACTAATTGGTAAACCAATCAGCAGCAAGACAGCAAGGAATTCTTTGTATTCCACATACACTAGATTATTTTTCCCCACATGACTTGCATCCAAATAGAAGTCCTAGAAATACAAAAAAAAAAATTGAGATATGAAACCTAACATATACAGCAACCTGATTGATTAATGTCATGATTCGAGATGATTTCCAATAACATTTTTTTTTCCTAACAAACTTTTGACATCAACTTCTGAAAATGACACAATTTAATCTAAATTTCAATATTATAACGATTACCAATGAGAATTAGACTTTAATGTCAAACTGGATTATATCAATTAACTTCAAAAACCGAAAAACTCCAATTAAATTTTCATACAGGTAGTGGAAGCTGTCAAAACCAATGCCAGATCAATACCTAGGATGAATCAGTTTCTATTAGTTAATTTTCCAAAGAATTTTGATTCAAAGAAACCAAGAGTTCAACCATTCTATTAGCCCAAAGGAAAGGTGTAAGACGGGATATTGAAACAAAATGTGTGTTCGGCAAAGCTTTTGTCTCTCTGCCAACTTGAATAGCTCGAGGAGTCGGAAGCAAGGACCTTGGCTTCTTCCGCTAAATCGGCCTCTTTTCACTGTACCACTTTTTTTTTTTTTTTTTCATTCTTTCGCTCTCTTGGTGGATGAAAATGAAAGACCTCCTATTCTTTTCTCTCTACTTGCCTGCAGTCAAATCTGGGATTTTTGAATCGATTCTAATATTGACAACGTTTCTTTAAATCGTCTCTGCCTCTTTTCCGCCTCCAATCACATTCGTGTTCGTAAATAAGCCCTCCCGACTTACTATTTCTCACTTGTTAAGCTTATATTGTCTTTTGAGATTTTAACACTCACGGAAATTTTAAGGCGGTACATTTGTTCACCCCACGGAGTAAATAAACACGCGGTATTAAGCCTAATCTCCGTAGGTTAGCATTATGTTGGGTAAGACTAAAAGGCAGACCAGGCAGACCGGCAGACCAAGGCAGACTGGAGTGTTTTGCAGCGCCTTCCTGGTG